>JAQFXU010002662.1:0-19535 GCA_034693705.1 Spatulosminthurus flaviceps
ATGATTGTATGATTATGGGGGGAGTGGGGGTCAAAAATTGCAAAAATGTGCTGACGTAATATCTGGACGCCCCCTAATGTAAACATTGACAAGACAACTAATAAACCATGTTGTTATGTGAAGGCACGGCACGGCCTGTTTACACAGTTTACAGTTACCCCATGAGTTACTTCTTTGAAATGCTCCAAGTCGCTGTCTCTTTTCTACCTATCGTCAGCAACACAGGCTCAAGGACTTTCGCTCCTCAGGGATTAAAATGATACTTTTAATGTAGAGGTGAACCAAAAAACTGGAATGACAAAATTGAAAACATTGATCTGATCGTAAGTTTGACGGAAATGAGGGTTTAAAAATCTGGAAGGACTTTATCTTTGGCGGATGAGTGTGTGAGTCACATTATTAGTCTGCTATGCATTCCATGCTTAAGAATTTGTTTTTAGCACATCCTGTATCATCATGTTAGCTGTTTGAAATTGTAAATGAGCACTTTACACATATTTTAGCATAACTCTCGGGTTCATTACATTTCTGCCACATCATTTGTTCCTGTCAAGTTGAAGCTTAGTCTGCTCCCCATTAATGCAACTGATACATCTTCATTGGTAATAAATCCAATTCATAAGGCTCAGTTCCAAGCTAAAGCTTACGTGTTATACTTGACAGCATGTGTAGTCCTTCACATGGGTCACAAATTGTATCAGACGTTTCAAAACTGCAACTCTTACAATTCTAACGAAGCGCCTCTGTGTGAGCAAGCAGAATTGTCGGCTCCTGTTTCTTGTCAATGCCAATCGCACAGATCATAAGTACAGTAATTCAGTTAGAACCGACTCAAAAGTAGAGGGTAACGTAGTTCCCAGCAAGTGTCATTTCTTGCGGTCATTTCTCTATAACGGAGGATCCAGTTTCCGTCCATAATTCTCACCGCAGACCACATTAACCTCAAATAGCGTTTGACAGGGGTGGAAGTTTATTGTTGCCCCACCTTTATTCTTTGTATTGGTAAAGTAAAGTCTAATTAAAAAGTGGATTTAAATATATTTAAGTTGTTTTCTAATCAAAGTTGTAATGCATGATGCCATTGGGCAATCATCGAAACATGCCAGTGTTAAAATAAAATCTACTGTGTCTCTGTCTATATCATACTACGTTGTGAGATATAAACAATGGACCATATAGAGCTTCACTGTAATCTCATCCTTCCGAAACCCTCCCAGAAATTTTACATTTTATGATACATTTTTTATGGCCCTGGTTCTCTACAAAGTTAAAGTTCCATTGTGCTCTAAATTGTGCAAACGTTTCACTCGTCCATCAATTTATAGCTCATTGAAAAACAATTGTGGAATATGTTCTTTACATTATTATAGCCCATAAAGCGTTTCCTCCAATTATTTGTTTCTATTTTATAGTAGACTTAACTGGCTCATATATGGTGTACCCAAAAGTGATGATAAGGCTATTTAGAACAATAAGGGAAATTATTTTAATGCGAAATTCCCATTAACAATTCTTGCACAATAGCTAATATATCCTGCCCAAATTGAAAGCAACCATTTGAGATGACAACTTGTCACTGAAAAGGAGTTTTACCAACACCAACAGCACTTTCATGGAAAAGTTACTTGAATTCCACGACAATACTCGTGTTATGAAGTGCCACTTAATATCTACATTAATGAAGCCTAGTATTCTAAATATTTTAGTTTTTCTCTCAATTTGACAATAACTTACTGTTTTAAATAATCTCGCTCAACTGACTCTCCGCTTTGGGAATCGTACTGTTCATTTTGGTGACACAAGTGCCCTGTGAACGACTCAGCCTAAACTTTCGCATTCAAGAGAACCACTGAGGATGGACTTGATGATTAACACAAAATTTTGACACCAGGCTCCACGAATAAGTATACTACTATATATTACAACGGTGAAATTTGAGCCGGTTAAAGTATTTGAAGCCATTGACTTTTTGAACTTGTGAGGAGCCAGAAACGTTATATTTACTTAAAGCTGGCTGCGATCGTCCTAATTTTGGGATATAAAAACCTATTATCACGTTGGCTCAAGTGTGATTTCTCTCTACTATTTCACAGAATCTGCGGCGAGAGGCTTTTGTAGTCTCACACTTCCAACAATAGTTGGGTTAGGAAAAAACTGTGACGAACTTCAACAAGAGTACACAGTACATACAGACAATGTAGAGAGAGAGAGAGAGAGAGGGGTAGAGTAAAATTCAATTAACTTAATTGTTCCGATCATCGTTGAACTTAGTACATATAGAGAATGTGATAATGATGTGTAGGAGTATCTACAAGGGATGACAAGTGTATTATGGGATGGTGTATACACGGACACCGGATGTCAATATAAGGCTCTCATGTACTGTAGTAAATGTGTTCATTGAAGCGTGAAGTAAGTGCTCTAATAACCACTGTGTGGTATAAACTATTCAATCATTTCTCTCAACATACTTTTAGCACTTGTCTATAAAAAAGCCATCTAAACTGCCTATGAAGAGAGGCGAACTAAGAATTGAAGTGGCAACAGTTTCAGTCTTTTTCAAAGTATTTCACAGTTCGTAATACTTTGAAAGAGGAACTTTCCAACTACTACTTCCAAACACTACAGTAAAAATTAAGATCTCGCAGTAGTGGGAAAAAATTATCAAAATACCTCAGCGACTGTCAAATCAAATTATATTTCCACAAAGCTTAAGCTCAGTTCAATTTTTTAAGGAAAAAAATAAAAATGAATTTATCTTGCTGCTAAATTATTCCAAAACAAAGTTAAAGGACTTTAAGTAACTATTACTGATAGTGAGTAAAAGATTTCGTTAAACTGTATTGGTACTGGATCCCTTGAAAAAGTGTCCTGATGATCACACTTTAATTCTATATTATTATACAATAAAAAGTATACAATGATATCACGTAAAATTTTTTTAAACCTTTTTTTATCCGTGCCTTTAAATTACAAAATTATAATGTACGTTAATAATTTTCAATTTGTACGCATTAATTTGGATTAAAAAGTGAATAGAATAGTTTCAAAATTGGCAAACAGTGTTTGCCAATAATAAACTCGATGAAAATGCTAACTCGGAAAATAAAGCGTCAGTTTGCCATAATATTTATAGGATTTGTGGTGCTAAGCACATTCGTAGATATTTTTTCGGTAATAACGGGAAGTGGAAAAACTGACAATGAATATCCGCCAGCTCTTTTTCAGAGGCAAGGTGTTAGTGCAACAAAGCAGTATTTGTCAGCAGAGACTTTCAAGACTGGAAATAATGATCTGGACCCTGCAGTGGAAATAAATAATAATATTGAAAGAATTTTTAGTGAAGAAAAAACACAGGAGGAGCTCGAACTGCTTTTGAAAGACCGTGCTGCCGTGCATGAATATTATTGGAGATCGTTGAGGAGACTGGGAAACACCTCAGATAAAAACATTGAATTAGATGGAAAAGAAAGGGAAGAATTGTTAGGTATTCTCAAGAGAAGAAACTTATGGGGAGAAATAAGAACAGCAAATTTTGAGAAATCCGGTTTTTCACCGGAATATGAGTGGCGGATTCTAAGTCAACTACTTTGGCAGTTTGTGGCAGCAGATCTATATCCAGATCTAATCAATTCGACTAAAGTAACCATTCATAATAATTATTACTATTATTTCTGGTAGAATATTAATCCATAAGCAAAAGACAATAGTTTTTGACCAATCAAAAACATAATGTCCGATTTTTATTTGAATTTTATAGACAAAGAAAATCGTGCTGAGTGATGGTTATAAATGGTGGAATTACAAAGGTGACAAGCTTCTACAGTGTCATGGGAGCTTCAATAGGCGTTGCGAATTGGTAGAACGGTGGTCGTTCCTAAATATAAAGGAAGCAGATGCGGTGATAAATGTTGTGGATGCATTTCATCTACAACATCTCGTCGTACCGAGAGAAACCGCAAACATTTTTTTTATCCTAGAATCTCCATACGCATCCCCTATAAAAAATCTTCATCGGAAAAATGATTTTTTAGCGTCGTACTGGAGAGGTGCGGAGATCCCAGCTTCTTATGGAACTTGGGCGTATTATGATCCGGCCATTAGGACCAAGGATCAAAGTAAAAAAAAAATGATTCGTGAATTATAAAATGATTGAGGAATATTTAATTAAAAAAAATAATGTGCTTAATTGCTAATCCCGGTCTCCTAATTAATTTTTGAACAGACCGGAACTACGCGGAAGGTAAGGACAAAATGGCTGCGATATTTGTTTCCAACTGCCAAGCTATAAACAACAGATTGGATTATGTAATCGAACTACAGAAATTTATGGAGGTTGATGTTTACGGCGCTTGCGGCAAATTCCAGTGTGAAAGGGGCAATACAACTTGCTTTAGTGGCCTCGCAAAAAGTTACAAATTTTACCTTGCGTTCGAAAATTCAAATTGCCGGGATTATATCACCGAGAAGTTTTTCTCAAATGCTTTAGAGTAATTTCTATATTTATCACCTAAATAAGTACATACCGTGATTACCACACTTAAGTTTTTGAATTCGAATACTTATGTAGATTTTTCATTTGTCATTATTAGGCATGATCTACTCCCGATTGTCATGGGTGGCCATATCTCCGACTACAAGGCGCGCGCACCAGAAAACTCATTTATTCATATAGAAGACTTCGCATCCCCAAAAGATCTGGCGGAGTACCTAACAACCCTGTCTAAAAATGATACTTTGTACAATGAATATTTTAAGTGGAAAGGGACCGGGGAATTTATTGATACAAATTTCATGTGTCGAGTCTGCGCAATGATGTGGTACGCCGAAGTTGACCCACCGCCCATTCGCAAGGAGACAATGAGATGGCGGGGAAATCGGCACAAGGAAGATCCCATGTGTCTCGGCCAGGGTGCTTGGTATTGGAATCGCCCATCAAGTGAGGAACATGTTGATGTTGACCCTTCAATGTAGAAGAATAAGACTGAACGGTGCTTTGTATTACATTACAATGTATACTTTAAATGAGTAAGTTGCAAAGTAATGATGTTTAGAAATGTGATTTAGAACATATACGAGTCAAAATATTTTAAACTACATCTACCCCTCACCCTCATGAATTGTGTGCGTATTTGCGGGTGTGAGAGAGCTGTCTTCAGCTTTTTCTAAATACATATGTATATATTAATTGATTTTGCCATTCTTTACGGTTATACATATTCAGCCTTATTTACATGTCTTGTTCGAGCTAAAAACTATGCAACAAAAATTCTGCTTAAGAGTAGGAAATACATATATGTCATATTATTGACATGCTTTAAATGCAATAAAAATGTATTTTATACAAAGTCTGTGCTCAGTTTTTGCATTCACGATGAATCTCCTTGTAAATACAATAACAAATGCATCGCCTTGGCCTTGCTTTTACACAATCATGGAAAACATGCAAGTTGGAAGTTAATGAGAAATGCTGAAATGCTATAAGAAGCATTTTATTGATTATTTGAGCTGACACTAGAATAATAGGTAAAATGTAGGACTTGCATAAGAGTAGAAACTAATAATTTTGGTACTATATATATAGATACGTATAATATTCCTGTTTGCCTTAGATTAAACTTTTTAAATTAAAATTACATAAAATCATCCTTCGCCTCATTACGAGTATGTATTAGTGTGAGTTCTCCAATAAAGCTTATACTGTGTTTATAACCACCTCAACAAGAATAGCTTCCTGACTTGACGATCTGCTATCTGCATATACGTTTAATGTAGATATATAATTTATGTACAATAGGCAGTTAGCTTACTTAGCGCAACTCTTTACATATGTCCCCCATAAAACTTATCGCTTTTTTTGAATGTAACTACATATGTAACTTTTAAACCAACATTTTGCACGAAAAATTTTGGGTTATACACTCTATATAAGATCCATAAGTCTTATAACGTCGGATAAACGTATAAAGTGGGGCAACCTGCTTGATGTATTAAGCTTTTGGACCGGGATTCAGAGATATCTTATATCCCCCTCCCTCGGTATGCTGAAATAAGGTCAATCAGGACAATATGCATGTGACTTTCTTTTATTCATCGAAGGTCTCATTTGAAAATTATGGACATGGATGTTTAAAATGAAATAAAAATTCTTGGAGTAATATTTCAATAGTAGTTAATAATAAATGTGGTTTGGATATACAATACAGATATGAACAGCCAATACCAAAGTATTTAGAGCTGGAAGCTAGAATTACCATTTCAGTAATTATTTTAATACGTGAACATATATCCATAGCATTAATTACTATTACATACAACAACTACTTTAGTTTTGTGCTTAACTTTTGTAGAATAAAGTAATAGTTAGTACGAAACTCATTGTGAGTATGGCGCCCAGATAACAATGGCTGGAGGGATTTTTTATAGTTGGTTTGGTAGTTGGTAGCATGCAAAATATGCAAGCAATTATTTAGATTTTTAAATTTTGCGGAATATTAGGGGTTACAAGATACAGTATATAAATATATCTTCAATGTGTCGTTTCGTTGTAATGACTTTACTTCGTTGGACACATATATTTTTTGTTAGTTATTTAATTGTAATTAACCAAGTTCGAGCATCGCCTTGCATTGGCGTGCAAAATATTATGACTCTTATATAATATTTTTTCTTTTATATACCCTTTTTAAGTAAGTCCGGAAACGTCGCATCGTATCATTTATGCGTTCAACAAAATTACAAAGGAGTTTAAAGAATGGGTGGAATATTTTCATAGAATTGTCACGCAAGTTTCGTGATGCGGTACTGTTGGTAAATAAATATTATGGAGGGAGAAAACGCTTTAATTCACTCACACCACACCATACGCAAACATACTGACATTTGCATTGCGTCACAGTGTAAAAATTCATGTTAGGTACGGAATTAATTTTTAGCATTATAAATTATATTCATTATCCAAGGGATTGAAAGGGGTAGAAACCCTCACAAAAGCTATTCTGTATGGACCGCAGGAATTGCTGTGATTATTACATATCACTTCCTTCGCAAGATCCTTCGACAACTTATATTTCTTCCTACAACTTGTGTGGAATTATACCTCGAGTTCTAACTAATAACTTCAATGTCATTTGGTGTTTTTTTCTTAAAGAAAGGAATGCAAGCCTCATGTTATTTTTTTCTCACGACCATCTTCCACTTGAAAAGAAAAGAAATAACACAATAGAATTTTTACGGGGCTAACACTATTCTATTTGGATGATTTAGGAAAAATCCCTCAATAAGGAAAATATACATTTTACTTTGAGTAGCAAACAATTAAACCAGTAGCTCATTTGCTGCAACTGCGGAGTAGTCAGGTGAGCAAGAAATGATAGCCATGTGTGCTGAAATGTTGGTAATTAAATAAGAATGGTTCCAGTTGCATGTATACATTTAATGCACAACAACTATGTGGGACACCACTTCATAACATTTTTGTCAACAATAGTAGTAACCACTATCTTCCTCCTCTGATTCCATTAAAGCTCTTCACAATTTCCAGCCCGGCTACTCAGATGACAATGGCCTTGACTTTTTTGTTGCCACGCATTTGAATGGTAAATGTTGTGATAAGACTACACTATTAGCAAGTCAATGTATCCATATCATCAAGAACTTTAGGTATAGTCTTCTATACATTGTGTGAACCTCAAAAAGGGATGCTGGAACTCTCTTTAGATCAGTTTCACTTTCAACCTCCTTGGAACAAGACAAAGTAGCCAAGTTAAGATAAATAGGTCTATTATTGGAGAAACATTTCCGTCCTCTCATAATTTGATATTTCGTCTGGATTATATTTACAAGGGTAATCAATTGCACGGTTTATAACAGGAATTCATTTTGATTTTGATTTTTCTTGCTACTGACATGTGGGTTCTCTTGGAATAATTTTTGAGACGTCATTACTTGTACGGAGTAATAGTAGTTGTATGTGTAAAGGTTGCATATAGGCCTTATTTAATTTGTACAGGCAAAAATGAGTGCCTGTAAAAGTGACAATTGCAATAATGGCCCTGGATATAAAGATCCTCTCAGTGCTATGCAAGGGCCAAGGGAGAAGCTTCTGTACATCGTTTGCATTCAGCCAGACACAACCAAGCCTGATTATTTGGTTACTGTCAATGTGGATCCGGGCAGCAAGGATTTTTGCAAGGTAGGGGTTTGTTTCGTGGAGATCCGCCAGAGTTTTACTATTATTATGAAAACTTGTGAAAATTTTTCTGAGTATAGGTTATTCATCGTCTGAAAATGCTGCACCCTGGAGATGAGCTTCATCATACAGGCTGGAATATTTGCAGTAGTTGTCATGGCTGTTCGACGGTGAAAAGAGATAAGTTAATTTTGCCTTGTCTGGGTAGTGACCGCATATATGTGGTGGACGTAGGGATTAATCCAGAGGCTCCAGAGATGCATAAGGTGGTCGAGCCGGAAGAAATGCATAAACACGGATTAGGTACACCGCATACTATCCATTGCTTACCAGGAGGAGAGATCATGATTTCAACAATGGGAGATGCCCAGGGGGAAGGGAAAGGGTCTTATTTCGTACTAGATGCTCTTGATGATTTCAAAGTGAAAGGTAGAACTTACTTGGGGTAAAACTTATAATTCATTTGATTGAAATATTAATGATTAAGTCTGACTTTCTCCCCATTTCTAGGGAAGTGGTCCGAAGACATCAGTAAATATGGCTATGACTTCTGGTACCAGCCATACCACAACGTAATGGTTGCTAGTGAATGGGGGGCTCCAAAGTCCTTCAAGAAAGGCTTTGTCCCAGAAGAAGTTGCGGACCTCTATGGACACTCCCTAAATATCTGGCAATGGAAAGAAAGGAAGTTGATTCAGACAATTGATTTAGGACAGGAAGGGCTGACACCCCTGGAAGTCCGATTTCTTCATAATCCTCTTGCAGCGGAAGGATTCGTAGGTTGCGCTCTAGGTGGAACAGTTTGGAGATACTTCAAAACGGATAATCCAGAAAAACCTTGGGACGCAGAGAAAGTTATCACTATTCCTCCTAAGGATGTGGAAGGATGGTTACTTCCGAAAATGCCAGGAGTAATATCTGACATTTTGATTAGCTTGGATGATAGATATCTGTACGTGAGCAGCTGGATCCATGGAAATATCCGGCAGTACGACATTTCAGATACAAGGAATCCAAAGCTAGTTGGCCAAATATTTTTGGGAGGATCGATTGTTGAAGGAGGACCAGTTAAGGTTATTCACGACCCTGAGTTGAAGGTTAGTGATATCAAGCGTATCACATCTGTAATTATAGGTGCAATGATAGTAGTATTGTAGAAAATAAAAAATAAATGCATTTTAAACATTTTAGGAACAACCTAAGCCGGTTTTCGTCAAAGGACGTAAGCTAACTGGGTCACCACAAATGATACAACTAAGTTTGGATGGAAAGAGACTATATGTGACAAATTCGCTTTTCCGTCCCTGGGATGAAAAATTTTATCCGGAATTAGTGAAAACGGGATCTGTGCTTTGTCAGGTAGATGTGGATACGGATAAAGGCGGTCTCACACTCAATGAAGACTTTTTGGTAGACTTCGGAAAAGAACCTGACGGACCAGTGTTAGCTCACGAAATTCGATACCCTGGAGGAGACTGCACTTCTGATATTTGGCTCACCCCTCAAGAATAAACAACGAATCATTGAAGATTATCAAATTATCGCTTAAGAATTTAATTGTTTACCCTCTCATGTGCTTAAGTCATTGCATTTTATTTTGTTTCAAGACAAATATTTGGCTCATAAGTTTAATTTGTAACATTATAAATGTTAAAACGAATATGGAGAGTACAGCAAAACTACATCTGTAACACAGAAAAAATAACAAATCTGATTCACTTATGTATGAGTGTGTATAGTCATCAATAATAATTAAATTTCTAAATTACTTAACTGCAAGTATGAAACTCTAACACTAAATTCGGTTATCTACAAAGCAAAAATGCCGACACTTTGGATGAATTGGTTCACCAAACCATACCATCGCCGCAAACGCAATTCATTAAAACTGTCACCTGCAGATAACGAAATATTTTACCTGCAGCATGTATACCACTCTTCTACTAGATTAAAACATAAAATGATAACAAAAAAGCATGGTAACGTAACCTGGAAAATAGGTACTATTTTCGTATGTAATAAGATATACTAAAATACTAAATTTAAAGGTACACTAACCACAAGTTACACATTTGATAATACTACACTTGCTGCAATTTACCTACTAATGAGTAAATTAAAATGATTAAAGGAAAAGTATAACAGCACAAGCAAATAAAGACACTATAAGTTTCACGTAAAACAAATAATTATAGAATAGAGAAAAAACAAATAAGCATCCCCTGGAAAAATGTTCAACCATACACAGTAGTGTTAGTATTGGTATAGCTATTGGTATTTGTTTATTAAAGGTCTAATAGGCTTTCGCCCATGACCCACAGTAGTGCGGTAGTATAGCAAATACAGAATACCAATATTTTCAAGATGGGCTAGCACAAACCATAACTAAATATAGCAGCAAAAATGATCTACACTTTTTAACTGCTACGAACGAGTTTTTATGCATATTTATGCTAAATAGGTTGTGTTCACAGTTGCACAGTTTCAATAGCAGGATTGATGCCATTCAATGTTCCTTTGGTTACTAGTTGTTGAAGATCTGCTATAGTAAGCAGTCCTTCCTCATCCGATGACACGTCGTGACATTTCAAAATTTCAAAAAGTTGCTCTTCAATCGTGTTTTTCACCTGTAAATTGTACCACAATGTTAAGTACCCTATAACAAAGCCACAAACGTTTGTTTATAAAACAAGCAAAATACTTACATAAAACCTGTGAACAAATGTTGGTTTGGTCTGTCCTATACGATGAACTCGTCCAATTGCCTGAAATTCGCTTGCGAGATTGAAAATCGGTTCCGCAAGAAGCACATGTGAAGCTTCAATTAAATTTAGCCCTTTTGAACCAGATTGAAGGGGAATAAGCAACGCTTGGATATCCTCTCGACTCTGTTTCATAATCGCACAACAATGCAAATATCGAAATAAAATATTTATCAGTCGGGCACCCGTTCGACGAACGGTTTGATGATCCAACTATTGACTTAAGACTTAATGACGTCAAGTTGCAACATATAAGTTGCTTATTCGGTACCAGAATTTGGAACCCATAGCAACAATCTGAATTAAAGACTCAAAATTTGTAATTACGACGGTAAAGAAAAATCCTCACAGTAATTTGTTCCTGCCTGACATCAACTTAAGTTGACTGAAGTTATTGTTATTATGATACTTAGTATTTCAATTTTCAACTATTCAAACATTGTCTACTTCAACACTCTTACCTTGAAACGTTCGACAACTTCATGGAACTTGAACTTGGACGAATTAACTAGGACACAGTGCTTAATATCATTTTGTTCCAAAGCATGGGCAATAATTTCAAGAACATCAGTCCACTATGATGCAAATTAATTGTTTAAAACTTAAATTATTAATCTTCATCGCAAAATATGTATATTAATATACTCAATGCATAACGCATGACCATAAAATCAATTTAATTATATTATAATGTTACCGTCGAGAATATTAAACATTTTTCTCCTGGATGAGATTCCTGCAAGCGTAGTAAAGTTTCTACGATGGATTCTACTTTTGTAGAATGGCTTCCTTTGACCTCAACAGGCTTTGTTGCAGGGAGCGCTGACGCATTCGAAGAGGACCCCGCTCCAATACCATCATCTTCATCAATCCTGTGAATCAGTTCTATTAATATTACTCGTGTTGGATTTGAAATACCCGAAATAACACATATAAATGACAACAAACTTACGTTCGAGTATCAATAAATGAAACAGTGGCCATTTTCATGTTAGCCCGACACAAAGGACACTGAAAGCTTTGCTGAGGATTTCTATTGCACAACTCTTTAATACAATCAGTACAATATGAGTGACCACATACGAGGACACACCACTGATGCCCAAGCGGGTTAGCGCAGACAGGGCAGTCGTCAGAATTGAAAGCACCTTTCTTGCCATATCCATTTTTATTCAAGGATTCCAGATACACGAGCTGTCCCACATGGATTGCAAGGCTATCTTTGCCCATCTCATAGTCACCTTGAATTTGCTCAATTTTTAAATCTATCTCATGACGATGCAGGACATGAATGTTCATTATTTTGTCAGCTTTTTCTATGATTCCGGAGGACAACGCTTTTATGGTAGTTTTTTTGGGACTTCGAACTTGCACTTCACTACCTTCATTTTCTGCTTGAATTCTTAGTCTGGTGGTGGCTTGACTAAGTTCATCTATTGCAGAGACTTGATCGTACACTTGACGCCACAAAATTCTCAGGAGCTGCAAAAATTTGAAATGAAAGCTATATGTCATACCTATTTTAATTTATTTATAAAAACTAACGTAACTTATAGTATTACTCACCCGGAACTCTTTCTTCATAGTTTCAAACACCTTGACATGGTTGGTTCCATCATCTATAACTGCAACAGAACAGCCATTTAATTTTGCAAAACCCAGGAGAGTTTTGATAATTTTTTCAACATCAGAGTCCGCCCAAGTTTGTCGTCTCTGATCTAACAACATATTCATGTTCACGTGTTCTGTGGTCTCAATTAACTCTTCCTCTTCTCTCATTAGAATCATTGCCCTTTCTTCGCTGGTCAAGTCATTCGAACTTCCAGCAAAATTGTTTACTTGTCGGTTTCGGCCGGTTCTATTTATCTTAATATTCTCTACAGCACTAAAAAGTAAAGCTTCGTAGTCCAGAAAGCGGTCATGGTACTGACAAAGACTACACCTGAAACCAGAATGCTTTTCTTTGTAATAGCTTTGAGTTTGTCCTCTTAAATGGCAAAATACTGCTCCTTCAACAAATGATTCCGGTCCACGAGTGGAAAGTTCTTCCAAACCCCCCAAGACATCATCTCTTTGTTCTTCAAGTTCTTGGATTTTCTGTATCATAACGTGTTGAAGACCGCTAGTTTCCTCAAATCTAATACATGGAAACATTTTTAACAACCGATTTCTCCAAAAAAATGGTTTCATCTCAATACCAAGAACGAGCGACACTGCAGAAACACTAACTTACGAATTAGCTATGGATGTAGTTTTTCTTTTATAAATCTTTGCTTTGTATGTAAGATCGTCTTTGATTCGACTTATCAAATCTTCATCCTTTTTGGTGACCACAGCGCGATGCAAAACAGCAAACCACCAAGATTCCTTCTTACATTTGAAATTTTCCAATAACTCATTTACTGAGTTTGTAACAGGGTCAACTACATCTTGAGCAGCTTTGACAGCTAATGCGTACTTTTCTAAGTATTTCTTTCGTATCTCATCCGCTCTGGGACGGAGTTTGTCGTCGTTCATCGTGAAACCAACTTCGGCATGCGATCCATCCAGCACATCAGCTAAATTTTCCAGAGCATGAAGTAGCTACAGAAATCAATTAGATTTTTTTTTACCAAAGACCAGATTATGACTAGTATTTCAGTATTTGTACAGTTTATTGTTCAGTTAATCGAAACTATGCTACAAGTACGACACTGATTACGGCTGCGGTAAAAAACATTTTAGTACCTGTAAAGAATCAGTGTGAAATTTGTCTTTGTGGTCCTCGGCACTACGGAGTACCTCTCTATACTTGTCTGCGGCGTCTCCCCAACGGTTGCAAAGTATATATAAGCCTGCAAGACCTGAAATAAAATTCATACTTACGAAATAATTACTTTCGAAACGTTTAAAACTAGATTGGTAACAACTGGGAACTAACGGAATTACCATTAAGAGCAGCTACAATCAAACGGTGGTCATCAGCACATTGAATCTTTGTTTTCTTGATTAACAATTCTAATAAATCTTCCATCGTCATTGTACCTTTCATCTTTTGCAATGATATCACGTTACCTCTTACCATCTGGGGATGGCAGCAGGCTTGCCTCAGTTCCAGAAATGGCTGAAGCAACTGTTGATTTGAAAAAGGGAAACAAATCTAACATAACCATGTCGGAATACTATTATGGTACGATGGAAAATTGATGCTGCTAGGCCTTAACATACCGAATGCAGCGTTTGTCTGTCCAAAATTGATAGCCTATTTTGCAAAATGCTGGCCCCATTTATTTGTTTTAGTCTTGAGATTTTTGCCATTATCTTCGATGAGCAAGTTTCATATTGTCTTTTGTAAAAATGCATTTCGACGGGAGAGAACTGGAGCCAGTGGTAAACTTCGGTTTGCTCAGGGATTCCCAACTGTTTCAATTTAAAAAAACGTATGAATGAAACGTACTCAATTGATCAATCATTGTTCCATTTACAGAATTAAAAACAAACCTGAGCTAGAACAGATTGTTTACCAGTTCGCCAAATGGTTTGGCCGAACAATTCGAATAATAGAGAGGTATCTTTCTTATGGAAAGGAATTCGAACTAAAAATTCCCACCATAAATCATCAGAAATAGGTGAAACACCAAGAAAAGCCATCAGACCATGCAAATCTGAAATATTTAAAAAGGAATTACATTTCGCGTCACAGATGATGCGACAAACTCTATAAATCATAAGCTCATACCTTCTAGTCCCTTGTTTAGGGGCGTCCCCGTAACACACCATCGATGAACCCCTTGCAGGCGGCAGGCCATAAGTGCCATCTTCGTAGCCATTCCTTCAACCATTTGAGCCTCATCTAGACAAACTCTCCACCAATACACAGCTGTTAAGGCCGATGGAGTCGACAAAAATCGTTTAGCATTCCGAAATTTCCTCCCATCTTCACTATTGGTGTGGGGAAGGTCAACATAACTCAGATCGGCTGAGAGCACTGAGTAGGTTGTAATTACTAAGTCATACTCAGCAAATTTATAAGGAGGAAAGTAGCCATGCTTGCTAACACCCCTGAAATAATGAAACAATGATTAAGTATTAGTAAAAACATTTTACAGCCATCGATCGAGAACATTAATGTGAAAAAACCTACTTGTAAAATAATATCTTCAGGTGCTTGTTCAATACATGGCGTTTTATTTCACTGATCCACTGATGACTAATTGTAGCTGGAGTAACTATCAAGGTTGTTTTTACAGGCACAGGTGGCTAAAAGAAGTTGTTTGAAGCAAATTATAAAAACATAAAAAGTAGGAGTCAGTTTGCATTCCTTATAAGAGTTTTGACTTACAAAAGTATATTAAAATTAAAAGGTTAAGAAATTTTTTTTTCTCGTAGTTTTAACACAAAACACTTACTGCAGAAACTTCACAGTGTGGGCAGAGATAAGACTTAACTCCTCTACCGAAATCGAAGTTAACACAATCAGCATGCTGAGAGCTCAAGCAATTTGTACAAGTTAATTTCTGCAATAAAAATAGAAGTGGGATTATGGCAAGAAATAAATGTTTGCGCAATTTTGAACACTACAAAGTATTCCAGAAATGTTTTTGTTTTCGTATATAGCATTTTTTGGAAACATTCGCGCAAAACATTGCATCCAGAGTTTTTTTTTTTAAATATTTTTATCCTGAGGTCATTCAGAAAATATTTTGGATGAAACTATCAGGGTGAAAGTACCCTGCACAAAAAACTGTCTTGATGAAAATGAAAATGTTTATCCAAAAACGGCTGGATGAAAACGTTTCTCGTCTAGATGGGATGTTCTAGACCTATTTAAATGGTTACTGGTTTACCTTGCTCCTGTTATAAATTCCTTCTCCACACAAGCATTCGAAAATTGCTTTCCTTTGTATTGTTGTTTCAAAAAATGTTCCGTGAAATCGGGGACGAACTACTTTGGCAGCACTATACTCACTTAATGCAGCATCATACAATACTTTTACTCGGTCATAAAGTTTTACTGGACCTTCATCTTTTGTAGCTGAGGACTTTCTGACTTTCCGTGGTTGACAACTACTACCGGGCTTTTCGAAATCAGCTCCATCAAGCTGCTGGTTTGTATCGGTGTTAACAGAAACTTTGATTATGATTTCATTCTTCGTCATCGGTGGCTTATAGTCTTCATCAGAGTTTTGAGATACTCTACGTTTTTTCTTAATTTTCGTACCAGGTAATTTCGTTTCTTCGGAATTAAGTGGTTCCTTGCCCTCGTCATCAAAATTATGTACCTCAAAAACTGTTGGTGATGGGCTTCTTTTCCTACGCTTACTTTTCGTTTTTTTGACTTTCTTACGTTTTCTAGATATACAAATTTCATCACCAGAAGATGAATCACCGTCACTATCACTAAGATCCTCTGAAACTGATTGTTCAGTTTTACTTGTGGTTTCTTCGAAATTATGGGGACAAGGGTGTAGCAGAATCAATGCTAAAATTTCAACAGTTTTTCCCAAACCCATCTCATCGGCTAATATTCCACCACTTGGCATAGGTGGTATATGCGGCCTCGACCACGAAAAATACCCCACATATGGATTGTAGAATGCCTGTTTTTTTCGGCACATTTCCTCTTCACTAGGATCCTCTAGTTCCACAGGTATAGACATTTTATTTAGAAAAGAAGCTGTAATTTGGACGAGTGTATCGGCTTGATGCTCCTTGGTAATCAGACCTTCTTTAAAAAGCATCCACTGCACGGCTCGTTTTTGGTAATCTCTCAACACTGGTTTCAAATTCGGGTGCTGCAGTAGAATCGGCGTGTTGGGCAAAATTTCACGATTGTGATATTTTTGAACCTGTCCGTAAAACCACTCTATATCTTCTTTTTCTTGTGGTTCTGTTTCTGAAAGGCAAAAAACACAAAAAACTAACGTTACTTGCATTCAAAAGCAAAAACTCATTTAAACTTCAACAATTTCATGATGCATACACATAAAATTTTTCATTGGCAAATAACAAGCTTACTTTCCACTGCTTCAATTCCAAATAAGAAACTGAATACATTTTTGGCTGGGCGACGTAATGAAGATGGAATTGAATGTAAATCATGTTCACCTAGTATAGACGACTGCAAAAGCAAGATATTGATACAAAAACACAGAGTGTCAACGGAATAAGATGCAAAATCTAGACGCAAAGATTTGTTACGAAGTCCGTCAAATAGTTCAACTGGCAGATCTCCGCGCACATCAAATTCATAATAATAAAATTCAATGTCTATATAATTTAGCTTTCTATTTCGGTATTTTGAGCCATTTGGTGGTACAATCGCTCCCGCTTGATCGTCTGGAACAGGCTTCTCTTGTTTTATCAGCAGAACGTTTACGTCATTGTGAACTGTGAAATCTAATGCCGTGATTGCAGGAAAGATATGAGACACTGAGCTCGAGTCAAAACTGCAGTGTTGCTTGCCTTCATTCCCAATAAGTGAAACATCTTCCTGTACAACAAGTTCTATCTGTCCGATTTTGAAGCCTCGTTCGTCACCAGAGAGCATATCCGGATTGGCGATATGAACTTTGTGAAAACGAAAATTCTTCTTGATGTCAGCAACGTTTCCATGGCGAATTATATCTCGCCGGACAGTTAAAGGAACAAGAGGCTTTGGTGGAGCACGAGGTGGCTTAATTTTTTTCTTCTTTGGTGCTGCTTGTTTTCTACGCCGTCGTGCAGTTCGTCTTGGAAGTCCTCTACAATCAATTAAAATAATTATCCTATTGTCACACACTTAATGATATTGCATGTTGCAAACCACATTTAGATGTCGCCTTGATTTTTAAGACAAAAGCAAAATTTATCCACTTACCTCCGGCTTCTGGTACGCGCAGCAACAGCTGGAGGAAGCGGGGGAGTAGTAATATCCCCTATAGATGTGTCACTATCTGATGAATTAACTTGCTCATTCTCCGCCATACTGAACACAGCGGCTAAATCAGGATCATTATCATCTTCACTGTCATCAATGTGGACCATTATTGGTACAGGTTGATAGGAAGGCCCGGGAATTCGATCAATTACAGCACCCTCATTCTGGGAACTTGAGCTACTAGCAACGGATAAGTTACTAGCTTCTGACAACTCCGCATCTACATTCGCATTTTCTACCCAATCTGTGGCTGTGTCCAAATTTGGAATCGCATTTCGACGAGCCAGAGCCGCAGCAGGTGGTACATAATCCTCATCCTCGGAGCTCTCGGAGTCCCCAGAGTCTGAGGCAAATTCATAACTTATCTCCCCATCTGGGCCTACAATTTCCCGGAACCTTCTCACTTGCGACATTATTCAATGTCACAGACTCCTAAAAATACACAGAAACTGTAGGTTAAAATTTTTCATGAAATCGGTGCAAATACACTCCTAACACATACCTTCTAGTCTGTGTGGCGTCATCAATGTGAAAAGTATGATACTGACTCGTTAAGTTACTAGCTACTGCTCTCATTCGAATGTTGTCGACGCTACGTAATTTTAAACACCGCTAGTGATAAGACGAATCATTAAATAATAGGTATTGACACGTCGTATTTGCATTCAGAGATGCGCTTTCAAAATTAAATTCTTTGTTTCTCGTGCATTTGAACAGTGAAGTTCAGTTTAATAGTCTTTCAAACATTTTACTACAGCTAAATCCCACCTTAGCAATTCATACGTAGCTATTTCTACAAAAATTAATGGATATCGCGTACTTGCCAATTATTAAAATCTTCGCGAAATATTTACGACTATACCATAGAGTATTGAAAAAGGATCTTTAATATTTAAACTGGTGTAACTTAACAACCACCTCCCACTAAGGTTGTATTCCGAACAAGTTTACAACTGGATACTCGCTTACTCACGGCTCAAATACAGTTTAGTTCTGGCAGACTGTCATGTACTTTTGAATCCAAAAACAAACTGACTTAATGTTATGCCCCTATAAAAGGTGATTAGTGACCTACGGTGCTGTAGCTCCATTCCAGTTCAATACTGGAAAGGTCAAATTGGCCAAAATGGAACCTCCTGTAACTACCTCTAACGACCAACAAAATTGTCGGCCGACCCCTGTTCCGTTCCCCACATCCAGTTTCAAACGGGATTAAATGTGAGTAATAAAACTGGACAATGGTCTGGAAATATAACTCTACAGCTAGCAGATTTGTACTCGGTGTTTAGTTCTCAGTATCTCTGTAATTATCGGTAACATATTATGCCTATAGGAATCTTTCTTTGTCAGTTTCATGGACAAAAACAATACCATGTATCTTCACAACTTATTTCTGTAGTTTTAGTTTTACTTTACGGAATCGGTTCCCCTTCATAAACACGAATTCGTTCGTTTGAAGCTCAATTTTGGAATTTTGTATACCTGCATTTCTTAAATTCTTCTTTATTAATTTCTATAAATTCTCCGCAATCCAAAAAATTGTTATAATTAAAAATGTGTCAATATAGTTCCAATACATACCAACAAGTTCAATATCCGGGATCACGCTCTAGATTTCAGTTTTAGGAATTACAAGGTCAGAAAGATGTATGGTGAATGGTGATTCTCATGCCAATTGAAAATT
>JAQFXU010002663.1:0-19530 GCA_034693705.1 Spatulosminthurus flaviceps
TACATAGAATCACGTGACAAGCAGAGCCGAATGAATGTACATAAATTGCAAGCTTACCCACTTATCCATTCAGCTCAATGATTATACACAGAGACCATTTAGCAAATAATTATATGGTTTCCCCTTCACTGTGAAAATTACTAAAGTTAAGACCAAATCACCGGTTTCAGTTCCTCCCGACCACATACAACTCACTATTATGGAGCAAGGTTACAGGAGAGAGGGCAAAAACATCATATTTTATGCAGATTGTTTCCAAGTTCAAAACCAATTTTAATTCATGTCAGTTACCATTTAGGCATCGTATACAGTCTTGTTGAGTCAGATTTTTCCTGCACGAGGTTTGTATTTGTAATTAGTCATACACAACATCAAACGTTTTACATGGAAATATTTTTTTGACAGCAGTTCACTTGTACTTTGTGGTAACAGTATTGTGACACCCTGTGGTGACGGAAAAATAGTACCAATTGGAAAATAAATGTTCACTGGAATAAGAATATAAATTTCCAATGAAAATTCTGTTCTACATGTCTGGAGTTTATTGTAAGCTTGCAGTTTAACAATAGTAACTTGCTAGCGCAGAGGCTTTACCTCGGTAAACGAGCCTTGGTATTAATGAGGTTATTTTAGTAAATATCTTGAACTCCCTGTAGCTACAGTAGCGACTAGTACAATAGTTAATAAGCTACGGCTGCACTGAATCTAACATTCATTTACGTCAGTCGAGATACCCTGTCATTACATACATAGTACGTAAAAATCCATCTTTTTTTCAATGGCCTGGATTTGCATGGTAAATTAGCTCTTCTACCTGAGAAACAATTTCTCCTTGAGAAATTTAACCTAATCTATTATTGCATAAGGAATAAGTCCAAGATAGTGTAATCACTAAATTAGCCATATGCTTTTAAACCCATACAGACGGAAGATTCTATATAAATATGGAATTTTCCTTTGTAATTTACTGCCAAGAATATATTGTAGACATGTTTTTTATGTGATTTGCATTTCAAGTACGTGGAAAAAGTTAGGTTTTATTCCATTCTCATATTATTATTTACAGACACATTAGCCTTCCCACTGGCCTGACATAGTTGAGTGTATAGACAAAAATCAACCCAAACACCGAATTACTTGAAGAGGTGACGAGTGACGAGCTGTATTTACTCACTTTCCAGAGCCCAAGATATTCGAATGTCTCCATTAACACTCAAGTAGTAACCATTAAAGGAAGTTTTTGGTGACCTCGGAATAGTAATAGTAGATGCTGTATTAACACACGTTGAGAGCCTTTCAACTTGCAACCTTTCACAGTACTACTTATAACAATTGATTATAAATTTAATTTAACGACTTTACTGCTTACAAGGGCAAAGTGACTTCAACTTCAAATGGATAACCGAGGCTACGAGTTTAGTAAGTACAATTCACCTGTTCTCTCTACAGTTGGTTATATTGCTAAATATTGTGTTGGTAGTGGAAACTCCAATGTGCGTTATCAAATACTGTTTCTTCGAAAATTTTGTACTGATTGAGATTGTGACGGCAATTAAGATTTAATTTCATACTGCGAAGTAATTTCTCTCATTCGAGATAAGAGTAATTATTTAAGTGGCTTCAAGGAAGCAAATTACTCCACATTCAATCAGTGAAGGTTTAGATAGAATTTTAGAATTTTAGTTTAGGTTAAATTACAAGTATAATTTGATTCTACATATAAAGATTCTAAGGGAAAATTCTGGCATATTTTTTCAAGCGTCGTATTTGTATTTGGTGAATGTATTAACTAGTATTAAGTTGAGGGTTTCTTTATCTGTTTAAACAGGAACGGACATGGTGGGAAACGGAGGTTCACCCGCGGTTCCTTCGGAGAATCGGAAACGTTCAAACGGCAAAGCAGGTGGGAGTTCAAATGAGACGGAAGATGGCACTGTTGGCTTGAAGAGACAAGTCGGGCTTCTCGGGAGCATAGCGTTGATTGTTGGGAGCATGATAGGTAAAAATGAGTTTTTTATCTATAAATTAATTTTTACTTAATTGGACATTACATTTTGTTTTACTGATGTTGATCTAATGGCATGTATTTTAGGATCGGGAATTTTTGTTTCCCCGGGAGGACTTCTTGCTAAAACTGGATCTGTAGGATTAAGTTTATGCGTTTGGGCAGCTTGCGGCCTTTTATCGATCTTTGGTAAGCTTAGATAATATTTAAAGCTATGTACTTGAAATAATTTGACCATTAACTTATGCGGTTTTGTTTAAAATTTTTATTGAAGTGAGTTTTTGGAATTTTTAGGTTCCTTGGTGTACGTTGAATTAGGAACTGTGGTCCCGAATAGCGGGGGAGAGTATACGTATTTATCAAAAGCATTTGGATCTATTCCGGGATTTTTATTTGCATGGACATCGATTTCTCTATTAAAGCCGTGTGAAACAGCGACAGTTTGCTTGGCATTTGCCAAGTATGCAATTGACCCATTCGTGGACGTTAATGTTGTGCCTGGAGCTGTGAAACTTCTTGGAATCGCTACAATATGTAAATAATTAAAATATAATTTTTTATTTGAAATACGTGGAAAATGTTTTATCGGTGGCTTGTAAAATTTTATTTTTATTTCACTTGTTTAGTTTTCATCACATTCATCAACATCGCTAGTGTGAAAATTGCTACGAGAGTACAAATCTTCTTCACTGCGGCAAAGCTCTTAGCTATTGCACTTATTATTGCGGGTGGAATTTACAACATGTTCAGGGGTAAGAAGGAGTTTTTTTATCCTGACATATTGCGTTAAAAAGAAATTCATGCTTATTGTACTAGGCTTATTTCTTTATTGGTACTGACTGATTTTTTCCAGGGAAAACACAATACTTAGAAACAGGATTTCAAGGTAGTGTCTGGAGCTTTGGAACCATTGCTGCTGCTTTCTACAGTGGCTTATGGGCTTATGATGGTTGGTAAGTTAAGGTCGCTATCTTGATGTTATTTATGTTATGTTATTTCTCTAAAAGTAATTATTATTAAAGTGAACTTCCTTGTTAATTTATTTCTAGGAATCAACTTAATTTGGTCGTGGAGGAAGTTAAGAATCCTTACAGGTAATTAGCTTAATTAAGCTAAATACCTATATAGTTTAGTTTGTTACGGAGTTGAATTCGTGGGTAAAAATTTGGGTCAAGTCGTTCAAAATTTTTATCACATCGCTTCGAATAATTGTTACTTTGGCCGACGTTGTAATAAATTTGGATGAAAAACCGGATAGGTTGAAATGATGGCTTCAGAGGGTGTCGTGAACATATATTAGAAATGTATGATTAATAATATCTTTCTGTACTTGTGAACAAAATGAGCATAATAATATTTTGTTTGTAGAAACGTTCCTCTCGCTATCTTCATTGGCCTTCCTTTAGTTACAGTTTGCTACATCCTGACCAACATTGCTTTCCTTACGTTGTTGTCACCAGATGAAATCATGACCTCATCTTCCGTTGGAAATGTAAGGATATACATTTTTTCAATTATTTTTAAAATATACGTTTTTCATTGCTCAAATATGTCTAAAACAATTTATTTTGGGACAGTTATACGGGGACAGACTACTAGGACCAGCATCTTTCATCATGCCACTTTCAGTCGCTTTCTCCACATTTGGAGCCGCCAACGGTATCTTGTTTACTTCCTCACGGTAAGAGAAATTAGGTTATTTTTTATTAAACTTATTTTTATACGTATGGAGAAAAGGTCTCATTCAGTAACTCTTAATTATTTCAGACTTTGCTACGTTGCAAGTCGAGAAGGCCACTCTGTGGATTTCATGTCTTTCATTGATTCCAAGCGGAACACTCCGTCTCTCGCTCTCATTTATAACGTAAGCTTTTTCCACTAATCCTAAAGAGTTTTTCATGGCGGAATTACTTGGTTTAAAAGGAAGAGAGGTTTTAAAAAAAACTTTATTGATTTTGGAATCATAGGCATTGGTTGGGACGATACTAGCTCTATCTTTGGATATTGACAACTTAATTGGATTTTTTGGCTTCTCTGCATGGATCTTTTATGGAGCAACAACAGCAGCTGTAATTCGATTTCGATATTCCCTTCCCGATGCTCCAAGACCATTCAAGGTAATTTTGCCCAGAAATGGGTGAAATGATTTTATTTACGTTAATGCTTGAAGTTATGGCTAAACCTGAAATATTTTCGTCAAGCTTTGGACTTAAAGGTGTATATTGCGTTGATTTTTTAGGTGCCAATCTTCGTCCCAGTTGTGGTTGTAATAATGGCAGTATTCTTAGTTGTTGCACCGGTGGTGCAGGAGCCTCAAATTGAGTACATTTATGCCTTAGGTTTTATTCTATTTGGTCTCGTGCTCTATGTTCCTTTTGTACACTACAGGCTGGTCGTACCTGGAATGAGTAAGTGTTTTCCCTGTATCTATAACTCTGTTTTTAATCATGTGGTGCTTCAGGATCACATACAATGTGTATATTTTTTTGCAGGACCATTTACAAGATTTTTGCAAATTCTATTCCAAGCTGTGCCCCCCGAAGCTTCCATTGACAGTAGTAACTACGAAAATAATATAACGTACAGTAACTTTTCCGATGCTGCTGGTAAAGGAAAATAAATACAGACATGACCTCACCACAAGTTATTGACAGTTAAATAATTTCTTAAGCAAGCAAAAGCTATTTAAAGTATAGTTATGTGTCAATGTTTTGCCGACATTATTATCTTGAAAGTTGTACAGAATCTTTCTAGCCTGTTTCTAGGACGTTAGCAACTTACATGGCAAAAGAGCTACGTAAACAAGGATTATATACTGATCCACCTCTTATATGTACATAAGATTGTAAAATATTTCCGTACCTGATATTAATTTTTGTACGTTCTAGCTAAGATATAACCAAATTGTATTTTTAATTATTTTACGGCATTAAAATGCATGCAAGCTCTTAATATTTGCGTCTTTAAATTATTAAAACTACCAATTCTTTTTGGAATAAAAAAATACATTTTTAATTATCTTTCACTTCACGCTCCAACTCTTCATTCCCCTAAGAAATTGAGAAATCATTGAGTAGGGCAATATAATTATTATTCCAACTTGTAAAAGCAGACGTATTAGATACATTTATGATCACCTTATGCAATTCCCTATTAAATGGCAAAAGTATCTTTCTCAATCAACGTAAATGATACAAATCCTTGCTACCCTTTCCATATGGATGTTGTGCCCAAGTTTTACGTAAGGAAGGAGAGAGAATGTTTGAGAAAGCAACCTTTTCCCAGCTTGAGCAATAGAAAAGCGAGAGATTGGTTCATGTGAGCATGATGAATACTTGATGGATGCATGCTTAAAGTTAAGCAGCTTAGACGAGTGGTGAATGTGAAAGAGGGAATGGGTGTAGACTTCATATGACCATACATACGAGTAACAATTGAGTGAGAATCTAACCAAACGACAATAATCTTGCGAGCAATGCAGGGGATTGTGTTGGACTTGATTGGGAATGGTTAGTTGGTGAATAGATAAGTATCTTTAGATCATTGAATGATGGAGCAAGATACGGTCTCATAAAATATAATCACCGAGAATTACATCTCTATAACACAAACCAAGCCCTATTTAATAGGACGGGAGCAGTGGCTTACTCTTGTTAAATGTCGATTCTATTCTTCACCTTAAACCTTTTGCTTTGCTTAAGCTACAGAGCCATATCAAAAATCCTTATCATTTCCCTATAATTTCCATTATCCTCTTGTTGTCAAAGTCATGTAAGAGACCTTGCTCTTGCCAAGGTAATAGGCAATAAAAATACTGTAATGATGCCTCAAAATACTAATTGCTAGTCATTTTACAATTTTGCAGCAATTCAGCATTTAAATATTCTCGTTCGCAGCTGTTAAAAATTTGCCTGCATCGACCAACATTTGCGTCATTTGAAAATAAGATTTTGACTTTACTGCCTACACGTCTCACGTCTGCCGCACATGTAAAATTGTGGGTTTAGGGTTGCTCTGTTAATGTTGATCGAATTTTGGAGAGAAACTACTATAGGGAACTGTATGCAAATATTTTAGTTTTCCTTTAATCGCGTAAAATTTGATTTATGCTTAAAGCTTCTTCCCAAGCTTGATTTCTACGTTCCAGTGTGAGTCTTAACTTTTTCTCGAGAGAGTCTGACGTGTGCTCACCGTAACTTCTGTCGTATCTCTGAGGCCTTAATATTAACATAGTAGATGTATAGATATAGATGTAATCTTGTGTATATATAGATGTAATCTTATATATATGATTGCGAGGGAGTCCTTGTGTCATTTGGGGAGCAGGGGAATTGAAGTGACGGTCGAGAAATTGAATGTAGTAGAAGAGCAAGAAGGAGCTCTTGGTGGAGATAAATTTGTTTTTAAAACACAAATCACATCATTCATTCAGTCAGTCTTCCTATTTCAATTAATTCCACTCCAACCATGGAGCTCCATTCTGCATATATGCATGGGTCTATACACTTTGTGTAAGAGTTTCTTCACGTATTCATTATATTGTACATTCATTTATACGCAATGGAATATTCAGGTAGTGGGTATAACTAGGAAGTAACCCGACCGTCTATTTCTGTGCTCAGAAGCGAGACTTCCAGGAACACATGCATGTATTTATGCGCGTTTCTGCATAAGCAAAAGCAAATGAGATTTTGACTACTGAGTATGTAACTAAGTAAAAGCTGACGTAGTTTATATACATAAGTCAGTCAACCTGCAACTTAGTTAATTTCACCTCGAAACACAAAGAATAAATGAGAAACAACGTGAGGAGGAAAGTTTAGACAGACCAACTGTAAAGCTCTACGGTTCCAATTGAATTCAACTCAATTATTACCATTACGTTAGTTTATTTTCCATCCAGTTTCTACTCCCAATAAATATTCTCCCTCTTTTATTTCCATATCCAACCCCATTTTATTTTTTTATAATTTTCAGACGTTATGTCTTCAACGTTCTGAAAGCCTATACATACGGGCGCTTTATTTGATTTCTCATCATTTGTTTTGTGGTCGAGATTTACGCCTAGTCGACCGAAATATAGGCCTTTGCACAAAAAAATCACAAAATATATAGACCGGTTTGGTCTAATTCATTAATGACAGGTTCAAAATTTTGAGCAATGTAGGGGTCAAAATATTGACTATTGAAAAAATCAAAATGTTGACCATTGAAAAAATCAAAATGTTGACCAATGAAATGCTCAAAATGGTGACCAATGAAATGCTCAAAATGTTGACCAATGAAAAGCTCAAAATATTGACTGATTTGGTCTAAATATTTAAAAATACGGTAAAAATATTGACAGACGTTGTTGCCCAAACATTGTCCAATTTGTTAAAAATATTAACTAATCAGACCTTATTTCGGGCTAATATGTCCGAAATAACAATCGATGTAACTAAAACTTACTTAGACCAATTCACCTAAATATTTACCGATACCCACAAGATTTTTACCAATGCAGCTGAAATGTTTCCTATACTGTGATTAATACGTGGAAGTCGTTTAACATTTGTGTATATTTGGGGCTGTGTAAGAAAAGCATAAAATTGGTCGAGTAAATCCAGAGAAATCCACAAGAATTGACAATTTGCACGTGTTTGGTCACACAAAAGCATTTGCTGACTGAACGAGCATTAAAAGTGAGTGTGCGAATTGAAGAGAAATTCTATGAGTGAAAGTAATTCAAAGTTAGAAATTCGCACAAAACATTTCCCCTTACCTACAACATAAGCTTGAGGAAACATTAAAAAAGTGACTTATTTCAGATTTTATTGTACTCTTGCCCAGGCCGGACAATGGTCCAAAGGGTGTTCCACTCCGCAGAGCAACGGTGTACACGAGTTCTCGCGTGAATAAATACAAACTTGCTTATTTCATTCAAACTCTCTCTCTCTCTCTCGGACAATTCAATGTCCGTAGCTTATAAATACTTGTTATTTCTATTCTGGCCATTCAAGTTAATGGAACCAATCCAAAGTCTCATTTGGCTCTAGGCTAAGCCTCATTAAATAAAATTTAGGAGAAATCCCAACCATTAATTCCATGTAGATTTGTGAAAGTAGACTTTCTCCTAATTTAAATAAACCGTAAAATGGGAATTGTTCGAATTATTTCCATATTTTTTCCTTAATTATTTTTCGCCCCACAAGACCACATAATGTTGTGTAGTAGCTTAGTGCATTATAAGTGCTACAAGTTAATCATGAAAAGCCTACTCTATACTTCCCCATTCATGCATACAAAATGAGCTATTTTTCCCTATTCCATGCATGCGTGAGTCTATTCTATTAAATAATCAATTTAATGGTTAAGCATTATACGAAGACGTGTGCCGAGTTTATTTGTTCACAAGGGTGGATCACTGATTAACCACAATTTATGCTACCATATAAGCACTGCGTTACAGGTACATATATAGTTTGGCTTAGCAATGAAAAACCATGCCTGCGTCCCAATAGCAGTCTGTAGCTTATATTAAGTAATTTTTATAACAATTTACTCATCCCTGTATTTACCCCCAATTACTTATAAATAAATTTCCTTGATCCCAAAAATGTAAGTATAACAATGCCATTATTTGTTTTCTCTTTTCAAAAATGTTATTTTCCTATTTTTTTTCTGCGGATAGGGAAATAATAAAAATATTAATTTTCACATGTCCATACAAGGAGAGGGTGGAAGAAGGGTAGCTGCTGGAAGCATCCAAACCCATGTACAGTGTCCTTGTAAATACCAGGAAAAAAGAACAAACAGCGGAGAATGTGTGTTTACTCTTGATGCTAATCGTGCTATTCCGTGAGAGTTCAGAAAACTCATTTGTCAATGTAGTTAATAATAAAGTAAGTTTACTTTGTCACAGGCCAAGGATTACCACTGAAAATTCCAGTTTTGCCAGTAGATAAGAGGAAACCATTTTTTCCCTTATACAAATGTGCTTAATAAGTACTCTCACTTTGGTCAATGCGATTAAAAATTTTTGACCCATGCAACTAAAATTTTGAATGATGCGACGTTTTAGAAATACTGGTTATTTTAGCCAAAATCTCCACTAACTTTTTTTTTCAATGTAATGTGAGTTAATAGTAATTGTACTCTAAATTCTGTATCCCCTCGTGTTATTAAAAAATAATTGTCTTCCCAATGCAATTTTTATCTGTCTAAAAATATATGTAGGCAGTGCTTTCAAATATGCATACATGTGTATTTTTATTGTTATAGAAAGATGGAAGGAAGGAAGGAGAATTTTTGGAAGCCCCAAAGAAAATTGAGGGAAATGACGCCATTGACTAAAGGAAAATTGTAGTCTGTATATTAAATGAAACTCCATCCATTGTACATAGAGGAATAGCTAGATGGGAATAGGACATGGAATTATTTTATTGATATGATTACCATAATGGAAATGAATATATTCACACCTCAATGGTTAGATTCCTGAGGGAGCCAATCAACACACCACTCCTACCCTTTCCTTCCTTTCACAGAGTCTCACCACCACCATCCTTTTTATTTATACAAAAGGTTGGAAAACGCTCGCATTTTTCTTATACACAATGAGAGTTGAATGGGAGTTTGTAAAGGAGAAATGATAATAAGCTTAATAATATTATGCCTTATTATCACGGAGCTTTCACTAGAAATTCTCTTGGTTTGCATACATTTAATAGCTCTATATACGCGGCTCTGTTATTTTTATAACGAATATGATATTATTGCGGGGTAAGGAAAAACAGATTTTTCATGTACGTATATATTTATATACCAAGGCCCGCAAGGTTGGTTGAGCAAGATTCATTTGAATTGAGTGTGAATAGATTTTATTGGTTTTCTCTCTCTCTCTCTCTCTCTCTTTCATCCATATACTTCCAAGGGTGAGCAAGAGGTAAAAGTTGGCTGAGTCAAAAATAAATTGAATGTATGGAATAATGATTGGAGCACTTAAACTATGGAGAGAAGCACCCGAGTAAATAAATAAAGAGATGATACACATCAGTGCTCTCACATATAAGAGATACACATGTTTTTATGTATGAAGTACACGTTTTAAGGCTCAACCCAAGGGACTTTCTTTCACAAGCGAAACTTCTCTATACGGACTACGGACAGTGGGCGAGTCTAACCATAGCAGGACCTAGACGCGGGCATTATTCTAAACTCAATTCGATGATATTACTGTCGAATGGGTGATTTTGAGAGTCACACTGTATTTTTTATCATCCCATTAAGAAGAGCACACATCCACACCAAGGGAAAAAAGCACGAGGGAAGATCTAACTAAAGAATACAAGTGTTGTGGAAATGTACAGTTTTGTCCGCAGATATTGGCAATTACCATTGAATAATGAGTCAAAATACAACTCAAGACTTGTCTTAATTTAATCCCTGGGGAAAGATTTCCTCTATAGTGGCAAGTAGTAATATAACAAGGCTATTGTATTGAGGGCCACACGTACCTTTCACGCCGTACCTTCTAGTATACAGAACCTCTGTAACAGAGACGTAGGCGGCTGCACTGGAAATAATGGTGCGGAGGCTAACCACAGGGTAAAACCACAAAATGCTTGTAAAGAGGCCTTTTTATAGGATCCGTCTTCACGTTCGATGATCATTGAGCTGAAAGTCTATAACATAGATAGGCGACTCAGAGGCTCTTACTATTTCTAGTACCAACTATATAATAAAATATGAAATGTCTTACCCTGGAATTTATTCCGGGCATTATTATCTAACTTTCTCTTTCTCCATTACTTTCAGCAAACCTTGAACGTAAATAGTTAGTTAAAGACGTTTCTTTTCAAAAAAATACATATACCATCCAATCATCCCAGCTTCTCCTTACTGCAAGCTGCTTTACAGTTCCATTTATTAACCCTTACCTATATACATACATAAATACTATTCAGCACTACCGCACACATATATCATTTTACAGATTACACGCATTTCATTTGGTTGTATCTACCGCAATTAAAGTTACAAAATCAACGCTAGCCCCTGCAAAGCAAAGTATGAAGGCACTTGAAGAAAGAAAATATCTTTAAAATTACAAGGAAGTAAATCTTCAAGTAATTCTATAGGCAAGCCCAAATATGCTCCTGAACTGCATGATTTTTAACATTAAGACAACAGAGGGGAGAAAATGCGAGAAAAAAAACTTTTTTCAAGAAGATACTCAACCTACATATGGAAAAGGCATATAATTTAAAATGAGAAGCACATGTACTGAAGTAATGGGATGGAACGGGTAGAGCAACCTCATATTATGTTACCCATCCAAAAGCAATGCTATTCCTCGAATAAAATATACTTTAAAAAAGTCTCCCTGGAAATAAGCCAGAAACGAAAGCTGTATACATCCTCTCGCTACAGTAACAGTATTAACATTGTAAGTCCCAGGGAATTCCATGTACAAGTAGTACTAATAGTAGATAGTGTAGTAGAGAAAGTACGGCGTAACAGGCACTGACAGGGAAAAAATTTGGTAGTCAAGAAGTGTGTCGGTGAGTTTCTTTTCCCTATCCATGCTCAACATAATTTAATTCCATAGCTTGAGCTGTAGGGTAAGAGACATACGGTACAGGTGTATACATGGAAGATATAGTAAATGTGATTCTGAGAATCTCCTATTAAACTTTTCAACTTGGACAATGTTACTTGTTATTTTCTGGGTTATTGAAGAGTAGGAGATTCTGGGGATGGATGTAGTTACTGGTAATTGCCCTATCTGTAAACTCGTATCCCTTTTGGTTAACTCAGTGGGAGAAAGGAAGGGTGAAGCAATGGTATAGGAAGTGTGTGTACATGAATGGCATTATTATTGTGTAGGTTAAACCCAGTTGTTGTGCCTAAAATTTGTTCGGAAGAGAAAAGAAACTTGAATTTTTCCTTGAAATTGGGTACAAACAAAGGCCATCGAAAGTTTAAAGTATGGGAGGAGTAGAGCTAAGTATAAGTAAAAGGAACTCTGGAGAAATGGAGGTAGTCACATGTAATGTAATGGGATTGGGTGTATTTGAAAAAGAGAAAGGGCTTTTAGTAGACATTGGTTATGGAGTCGTGGAGATTGTTTCCCAATTGTAAAGAATTGGTCCTTCTATTTATTGTTGTAGAATTTTTTGACGGCAGAAGCAAAGAGTAGTGCCGTATGATGCCATTGATCAAGGCAAATCGGCGGAACAAATAGTCTTCGTGTGTCAAGCTCGAGTAAGGTAGATCGTCCATTTGCTTGTTTCGGGACGGGACCCTAGAGACTCCCATTCTATTTCCTCATTGAAAATCTTCTCCAGAGCAAACAAACTTTCACAAATATTTTTACTTGGTAGAGGACCAGAGAGAGAGAGAGAGAGAGAGAAAGAGTCTATTATATTTTCAATGGACCTTAGGAGTATCAACAGGCATGTATATATGAGTGGGTTTATACACTGCCTTTTTTCACCATGTAATTATGAGTAGGTTACAATAAATATTAAAGCGGGATACATATAATGCCATATGTGAAGTGATATCAGGGGGATTGACATTTAGCTCTAAAATAAATCATGTCACAAGTTATATAATACCGTGTCATTTCATTATCATTCAACCTTCTCCTGTAACTTTATACACGCTGCCTACCTTATTGAACATATGCCCTTCATATTATGGTAAGGTGTAGAGTATATATGATTTTCCATTATAATTCCCTTGCTCCCTTTTTTCAAATGAATTTCTTAAGGACAACCTCCATTCAAATCCATTCATTTTCATTTTTTTCAAAATGTTTGTCCATTTTTTTCGAAATTGGTTGATGAAACAGAAATTCTGAGCTGTGTGACGTGAAATATTTGTTCAAAATTTTGATTGGAATATTATTCCACGTAACCAAAATTAAAAAGATGTGATTGAAACGTTTTACCCCATGCAATGCAACGAAATTGTTGACCGATGCAACGGAAATTTGGACGTGTGGATAGTGGTATGAAATTTTATGAAATAATTCAGATTAAATGCATAAAAAATATTTGAAATTCAAGTGAACGCTTTACTCTAATTTCCTAGATATTCTAGGTTTTATTTACATCATAATTTATAAACACATAGTCACATGATTAAATCATCAGTGTCAATGTCAATAAAGTATGGAACCCCTAGAAAGAACATGCACAATATCTACCCTGACAATCAGCTACAATTGTGGTCTAACATTAAACTATGTACAGTCGCTATGCTATAAGCATTAAAACATTTTATTACATACAACCGTATACAGTACAAGATTCCTTACCCTCTACCCTTCAATTTCAAAGGGGAAGTGACTGAAAAGGACTACACATGTAAAGTGAGAGTAGAAAACAACGTTGTAAATGTGTAGATACGTAGATACACACACACTCAGGATAAATACCCCTGCTACACACAACCTTGCTAATCCTAATGATACCCTTTAGATAAAGTTGTACCAGCATAGTCGTGAGGGGGTAAGTATAACTTGTCAGCCCGTGCCGTGGTTCTTGTAATATTCCCTCATCCTGATATCATCAGTGTTGATCGTATGTGGCAAATCGCACCCTCCCCGATTTCATGGCACTTGCCCCATTATTAATTATCTCTGCCTTTCTCTCTCTCCGTCTCTCCCACTATCCATCATCCATACATATTACATCAAAGCTCCAAATCTTCTCTCCACTCAATTATTTAAGCCCCAAATTACACAATTTTTTCAAAATTTCATTCAATCAAAACCCAGTAATCAATGTATACCAGAAATTACAGAAAATAAATATTGAAAATCCATAATAATTCTCTGCCAAAATAGCTTTGTTACCCAAGCCCCGCTTCGAACACGTGTCAAAATCATCTCAAGTACAGTTGCAATTACAAAAGGTTATAATTAGTGAGCATTAAAAATAACAATATTTTCCCAAGCAAATAATTATTATTACACAGGAAATTGTAATTAACACAAACAGAGCTATTAGTGCACGCTAGGGCTGTCCTAACTTAAATCATAAGGGTAATGATGAATAATGGAAAAATCATAAATTTTGAGGTGTAAGGAAACATGTCCAATCCAGATCCAATACAATAGTGTGGCATATGGCTTGAAGTGAGACGGCTCCATATAATCAACTTCTATGGCTTTCTGTCTCTACACACACGTGGATGAATAATGGAAGTAGTAGTAGTATATTTCATAGGGAAGGATAAAACGCAATGAATGGGCCATGGATATAATGTAATACAATGGGAAGGGTTGAATAGGACAAGGCTTGTTGGTTGGTTGTTTGTGTGTGTCGGTGCGAGAAATGTTAAAGGAGTGTAGTTTTAGTTTTGTCCAGCAAAAGCGGAAATGATTTCAGTCACGGCTCTATAGTCATTGGTCCACTGAGAGAGAGACAGAGAAAGAGAGAGAGATAGGAAAAGATAGTGGGATTTTGGAGATTGCTTACATTGCAGCTTTCAATGTACAGATTCAATCAGACCACTGACTCCGAATTCCACTCCACGATCTAAACTGTGGTAAAAGTAAAAGAGGAGTCTTATCACTAAAGGCTATATAGTAGAGGATTTCCAGGGGAAAAAATCTTTAGCGATAAAAGGAGATTTTTTTCTAAACATTCTTCCTTATATAAGGACCACGATGTGGTATACAGATAGAGAGTCATTATTTTTCTCTAAGGAGATTTTCCTATCCTTTCACACATAAATACACTGTCGTTGAGAAAGTGAAAAAAGAGAGGCTTGCTCATACTGCTACGGTAACTATTGTATAAGTATATTCCATAAGAGATAAAGTGTGGAGATAGAAGGAGGAAAGGGAATTTTTTTCCCAATACCACACCAATGACGATGATACTACACTTGAACTGATCCCATTTCGCGATCCTCTGCGTTTCCCATTATGGTCACGAAATTAAAGACACATTCATCCGGAAGGGATTACACAATCATCGGCTCCAAGATAACTTACTATTGCATTGTATATACGCCAAAGAGACATATTAAGTGTACATATAACTAACAAACACAACCTCATAGTTGGATTTATTGTACGAGGAGAAAACCTCAAGTTGATCACATGCTATCGAGCAATACTCATTTCTCGTCTAATAATAATATACCAACAAATAAATCAACCAACTCCTTTCCATTACTTTTCACTATTTACTATACTACTACTAAATTCTAAATTAATTTGCCTTTAGTATGGCATGCACACTTCGTCTACCTTCTTCGCATAGATGAGATCCTGTGCTGGGAAATGAGCGAGGATATTTTAACTTGTTAACATGTATTTCCTTACATATTTATATAGATACATGTTTACAATACTCATAATAGGGTTTTATTCAAAGCTTATAAGTTTTACAATTCTTCGTCTCAAATCAAATCCATGGAGGAATCAATTTAAAATTTATTAATCACTAAGAGCTTCAATTTCACAAATATGAATATACTAAGATTTTTTTAGTATACACGTTTTTAAAGGTCTAACATTTTCATATTACATACTTGGTTCTACTAAAAATCAAGTTAAAGGGTGGGCAAAGTTTTACCAAAAGAATGTGACCAACATTATGAGCATTGAGACCAAAATTTCCACTGCTGCGCTCTGATTTCGGACCAATGCGAACAAAATATTGAAAGATGTCATCAAATTTTTACCGCTACGTAACCACAAATTCGAACGATGTGAACATAATGTTGAGCAATGCAAACAAAATTTTGAAAGTCATGCAAAAAGTTTAAACATGTGATTATAAATTATTATCGACATTAACAGGGGAAAATTTAGCAAGGATAACTTATTGCTAGTCCAAATCATTATCTACTTATCCTAGACATTAATAAAGCTGCCACTCTCAAGTTATGTTTCGAATGAAGTTTTAGCACATGGTGTACATATACATACATGTACTTAATTCCAGTCCTTCCACGCTCAGTGTATTTAATCTGAAAGAAACAAAAGACGGATTTAAAGTTAGCTTGAGTTGAAATTAGAGACTGCATTATACTCCGCTTGTATAATGATTAAACAGTCCCCGTGAAATCATTCCTCGTAGAGAATTTCTTAAGACAAAATCAAGGATGGAAATACTTAAGTTACTTATAGCTTATAAAAGCCTATTGTTCCCAGACCTTTGAACTCCTAGTTACTTAAATGGTAAAAACAACATCTCTCTCAAAAGACCTTTAGAATATAAGATTCCCCTCATCTTAAATTATGTGTGGATGAGCTTTACTCGGAAAACAGATTTAACATTCTAGCTTAAGGCTAAAAGTCACATGGCTTTCTCCTATAATACTAATTCTAATGCATGTATTTATATACATATGTACTTACGCCTCCGTTAAAAACTGTGGGTTGATCAACTACGTAAACAAGTCTCTCTGTCGGTACAAAGAAACGGGCTTGTTTTTCAACCCGATTAAATTCTACCATTGTCTTCTTGTTTGAGCATTACTCAAGTTTTGTTTGCCATATCTTTTGTCTATGTAAATGTTTGTACGTGGAAATTCAAAGTAATTTTCAAAACTTCCTCTATCATTTAAATAGAAGCAGGGATGAAATGCAACAAAGTCACAAAAGGATCTACCTTGAGGGAAGGAGAGGCTATAGTTAAAATATCATAGCTACTTTATTGACGAATGTTATTCATATTAATTTGTAAGAGCATCATCATCCTCCTCTTCCCAGTCCTCATAGAAGGGAACTTATACAACGCGCAACGTTACAAAAAGAGATACATAGACGGTGGAGCGTTGAGGAATAAAATTCAAGTGAGGTTTTGGAAAGTGCCTGGAAGCAGTAAACATGTCGACTGTGTATGATATGACAATAATATAATAATAGATTTGATAATGCTCACCCCACACAACGTCCTTTTGCTTTGTTGGATTATTTGATTATTACATTATTAATATTTCCATGAAAATTACTCAAATGAATTTATTACTTTTCTTTACTACTACTCATCCTATAGCTCCAACTGCTACAACTACTACAACAAATTGAGTTAAAGGATCTAACCATTTGTGTCTGTGTGTGTGTAATTTCATTTCTCTGTGTATATAATTTCCCAAGGTAAACTATTTGACAACAGTCACTGTCACTACATGCCACGATAACTTTGGTGTACATACACATTACTAGGCACAATAGGCAATGTATTAAACTTGCCTGCGAATTTACATATGTAGGGCTTAAAATAACGTATGATGGTAAGTTTTGTTGGCCAACCACAAGAGAAACGGTGGTCCGAAGAATTTCAATCCATTTGTTTGATGAAGGGAATTGACAAAATGGATTAATATTCACGAGAGTTTTTCCTATTCCTCTCTCTCTCTCTCTACACTCTTATTACTTGAACATGAGGACGTTATAGTGTCATTATTAAGCAATTGACAACTCCTGTCCTTTTTAACCCTCTCTCGCTCTGTCTGTATGCGGTGTCTGTCATATGTATGATTTTGCTCATAGTTTCTATAGTGACTCTGTAGTAGAAAACTCAAGTACATTTGAAATTCTAATAATGATGAATTGTATGCGTGAAATAGGGGCAGAGAACGCTCTTCGGGCTATTTGTCATGTCTTCTGATCTAAGAATCAAAGAATAAAAGGGTCATCCTTTTTCTATTATGCTCACGAGTCGTCCAGTCCTTTATATTTCTAAAAGGACTAATCACATAAGCACTGCACAGGTAGACTTTCAATTTATCTCCCTATATTTATGTACATAGCACCTGCTTCTGCTTTGTACTGCTTAAGCCTGTACGTAGTCAGACCCCACTCCATAAATAATACATACATTGTAGGTACACACCGTTGCGTCGGCTCACTTGCAAAAGGCCCTAACTCTAGTATTGTTAAGAGGAAGAGTGTCCCGATATTTTTGCAATGGCTATAAGTATTTACAATATATAGGTAAGTTTAAATTCTAGACAGAGCCAAGTCATTATAATCAACATGAGGATGGATCTTAATAGAATTGCAGTTGATGGACCTGAAATAAAGATCGGTGCGCGTTCGAGACTTTAAGCACGGATTGGATATTTCGGCTAATATGAATTTTGCTGTCAAAATTGCATTGGAAATTGTTTTAGTCAAATGAATAACTTCAGCTATGGTAATTTTTTGCTACAAAAGCTATTAAAATGAGTTGTATATTTTCCAAATTTCTCTCTCACAGAGTTAGGAACTTTTGTATTTCACAGAAGGATTTATGCTGGTCACTAAACTAAAGCCTATAGAAGACTCTTTAATTTATTTCTATAATTTAAAAGAAACTACTGAAAATTGATCGTTACGCAAGCCCCAGAAAGGAAAGTAAAATTACTTGGAATTCAATGTATATAAAATATACTTGCCACGTAAAGTGATTCGAAATAAGAGCAAGGGTTAAAGAAAACAGCCCATTTTCCAAATTTAAACAAATACATACATAAAAAATGTCACACGTGTTCTTTGTGCCAGTTAAGTTAACCAATATTCAATAAAAGTCAAGTAAATATGTAGGAGCTGTTGAAATCCAATGAATTCTAAAGAAAGAGAAAAAACCTTGAATTTTGTTGTCTTTAGCTCAAGCCCTCCGCCGCCGCAAAGAGAGAAAGAAAGTAAAAAGTATCAAATTTAACTATTAATGAGTTGCAATTCAAAGAGTTGATGGTTGATTCAAAATGAGGGAAATTGCTCATTTCAACTTGATTCTCGAGTGTGTGTCTATATAAAGACGTTAGAGAGAGAATTTAAGGGAGAAAAAGCTGGTAAAACTGATGCCTTTCAAATATGCATGCTCCCCATGTGTTTAGACTCATGAGCTCATCGAGTCAAGTAACAAAAGCTTCTTCTCAGAAGAAAGTCAATCTTCAGACAATGACAAATTGATTACAGTCTTTTGGTCGCGTATTTTAACGTTCATTGGAGGGCCAAAGACTTTAATGACACGTTAAAAGAAAGAAGCTCTTATGGGAGACAGCGCTTGTATGTACAAAGAAGCTTTATACGTACATGTGTCTTTTCTACGTTAGGAATGGGGTGAGACGTGTTTGGAATTAAATAATTCAATTTAAATGTTCCAATTCTATTTGACTGTATTCGGTGTTTAAAGACTTTCCCTCCTATTTCCTCTTCTATCTCTAGACGTCTATATCTACAGGTTTTTATGCAGAGGAGGATAGGTGTGGCTCTCAATTATTCAACCCCTCTTTCTTAGATCCACTCATTTTCTCCTCCGTCAATTTCCCTACTTCACCTATGTATACACCAGCGACCATGTGAATGCTGATGGAATCTGAAACTCTTTTACCATTAATTAAATAAATACAATGGACTTCCATTAATGCATGAACTGACCTAAAAATAAAACTAGGACATTTAAGTCTACAATCCCCGTTCAAACTATTCACTGCCTATTTGAATGCATAGCTTTCGCTGGAACCCCAATGTGAGAGACAATTTGACAGTAACGAATTGGCTTTTTCCCCATTTACTTATGTACACA
>JAQFXU010002664.1:0-19528 GCA_034693705.1 Spatulosminthurus flaviceps
GGTAAGACGGTCATACGTTAAGACGGCCAAAATAAAGATCCCCCTGAGAGACCGTCTTAAAGAGTTTTTACTGTATTCTATATAGCTCTGGTACTCACACGTACTTAACTTCCTCAGTCCTTGAAATCGGACATGCCGAATGATTTGCATGAAAGGAGAATATTTGCGAAAAGTTTTAAATTATGCAAGTGTCGAGGAAATGTACAGAGTTTTTAGCATTACTTAGTTTCGCAAGTGATGAAACCTTTGTAAACAGACTTGCAACCATCTCGAAGAGAGTAGCAATTTAGTACATCAACATAATATATATATGTATATATAAATATATATATATATATATACATATGTTAGTGTTTGAGAAACAAGGACTTCATATACATATACGCATTTAAAACCTTTAGAAATGATGAGGCTGCAGAATGCTTGAAAAATTAAGTCATTTGAAATGAGCCTCGAGAGTGAGTGTATAAAAGCGTAAGTATATAATAAGAGAAAAAAATATTCTTGTGTATAGTTGATATTAAAGAGGATACACAAACACGTACAAAATGACGCTTCAGCCATGTACATAATTCACAAATGACTTCATTTATGGCCCATTAAAAATAAAGAATACCGTAATATTGCACGAATCTCTTGCATAGTGTACTTTAGTAGATAGCATTTTTTTCTGATGTTGTCTTGGAGGCGGTTAACGAAATTTCTTTGAGGAAAATAAAGAAGGAGCTTGGAAGACATAAAAACTCGTAATTACATCGAGTTTCAACACAAATAAATGCTTAACTATCAATAATGTAAAAGCATCAATAAAAATGGCGTACACACGATTCGTAGCGTCTAAATATATCGGGCTACTGACACAATCCAAGTTCTTACTACTGTCATATCATAACTTTTTATGATGATAAAAAAAACTTCGAATATCAAAGCATGCTTATATAGTAAAAGTTGGGTTCCTAAAATATTTCATTGTGGTGTCTATAGATGTATGGAAGGAAAGACACAAATTGAGGGGAAAAGACATCGCAATATATCTCTTAAAAGGGCAAAAATGTAGAGCAAATCGAATAAATTTGCGGAGGGGATATAATACAAGGGGAGAAAAATCTAAACTCCTTATGATATGACATGAACAAAGACAAGTTAAATGAAAAGTTTATGGTTTGTTTGCCAATGCGCGAAAAGGTCATAAAAAATTTACTGACCAGTAACACGGAGTATAAGTGCATTGTGATGCTGCTGGCAGAACAGACTTGAGTTTAGGTGGTAAAGGCTCCGACTGGTAAGGATGAACTGCGGCATTTGTCACAGCAGATGAGGAGACACTTCCCTGGCTTCCGGACTCATTATTTTTCGGTGACGGGCTATTATTAGTTCCTGTAGTTGAAGCACTACCTTGATTCTTTTGAATGTCGGCCATTGTCTATGGAGTTTTTTTCAACACTGTGTAGTTCTTGACTCTACTCCAAATATAATGACAATAAATCTGTTGTAACTTCCGCAATAACCCCTTCAATCTTCCGTATAGAATTAAAAAGGTGGTGAGAGACAGTTCTTTGAATCTTTTAAATCAGGCGTTGCGGACATGTAATTTTCTTGTGGTGATGTCAGTAATTCATAATTAAATATATATGGGTCTGTAAGTAAAGATAGCGAGAGGCTTTACTCACGTTCTTTCTTCTTTCACTTGTTGTAGTTGGTACTACCAACTTCGCAGGACAGAACACTTGTGATTCTGAAAGAATCTCTTTAAATTCCTTGTAGAGTTAGAGAAGTGGGTTGCGGTTGTTCACAAAGAAGGAAAAATCTGCAGAGGGTAAGGATTTGTAGAGTACATACACGCGTGCATAGTACGAGATATTCCGATAACCTTTTTGATACAAATGGAGCTCATGGGTCAGTTTGTCCTCATGATCCCGGACGATATAGAACGAATATACATGCGATGTCACACTCCTACAGTTATACTACTGTACTGTCCACCACAAATGAATGTTTATTAGAAAAATATATCACAAATTATTAGTAAATATATTTTTCTGCTGACAGTAAATATATTGTTGATCGAAGTTTAGTCTAACAGTGATGTATGATTTATCAATGGGGAGAGGGGTCCTTGTTCACATACTATGCCCCACCGACTATACCAAGACAAGACAAGTAAAATTCTCAGCAACAGATCAACTCTCTCGATGAAATGGAAATGGCTGTCACGTAAAAGGCTTGATGGTTAAATAACAACTTCGAATCTATATCCACATGTGTATATATAGAGGACGATGAGAGTTTTGCCAACCTCCCCAACAGCTCTACTTCATCTTGGTGGAGACCTGCCACGGATAATCACCATCACAATGATTTATTACGGAGTACACAGCTTCACAATGAACTGCATCTGTTTCCCTCAACGCAGTCACTCTCTAAATGTTTACAACAAGCTTTATTTCTTATTCCCAGTCATGTCAACCTTCCTCACATTACTCTGAATTTAGGCCCAAATGATGTCCCGGTATAGTTGACACAACTTCGCTCACACTCACACTCTCCAAACTTTTCCGGCTAAACTCAAAGATTCGTAGTTCACTTTCTCACTGAATAACAGATCCTTCACTAATAGATCCCATATACCCAATTCTTCACACTTTCTTATTCTTTTGATCCTCGCACTGCATGTACAGATACACAAAATCCCCGAAGTAGCCAAAAATCTCGAACATCCGTTCTTCCACCAACAGTATTTCTACTACAATTCCCGAGCACTCAATTTAATCTCGTCCACCTACAAACAAAAATAAACACCCAATTACTACCACCCAGAATTTAGTCATTAATTAAAAATTAATTATCCCAACTAATAAATTATATACTTTAACTCTCCTTCCATGCACCACTTATCAAATACAATGCACCAAAGCTTTAAATACTTTTATCAGCCTCCACATTCTTTGCAAACCAGGCAATTAAATTTACGCAATTAAATTCAAAGAACTTTCCGCTCCTTCGCCCTTACAAAACCCACATTCCCATAACCAGAATACGAACTTCTTTCAAATTCCACGCCATCCAGATAAAATTCAACAAATATCCTCACAAAATTACCAACAAATAAGTATTTCCCGAAATAAATTCTTCAAATCCTCCAAAGCATTTATGGTTTTTGTTGTAAAGACACACGTTAAATTTGCACTTGTTGGTTTTAAAATTTGGATTATTTAACATTAACAAATTATTTTTTCCTATGTAATAATTACAGGCCTTGAATTTTCGTTCACAAATATAATCACAATATTAGTTTTGAATCTCCATTCGCAAAGTTCAACCGGCCCAAGTAAATATTTCTCACTTATCTCTCTCCTTCTCCAACTTACACGTTTCCTTTAATGTTTGTCATGTCAAGTCAACTTGAATGAATTTACTTCGTAGTTTATAACTGTTATGTAATTTTATAAATATTATATTAAAAATAGATTCAATTACTAAGTTCACTTTAAGATTCCCGGATAATATTTGACAGATCTTACATACACAAAGTTTTATAGATTCAATTATTGATGAAATCAATTCAAATTTGATTAATAAATAATTTTAATTGAGGGGAAGTAGAGGAAATGAGACTTTGATTTAAAGGAAAGGAAAATATAAAAGGAGCGGAACTACAACACTTTTTTAACAGGAACAGACGGTAGATGACACACGACCTTTTAAATATATTGAAAGGGAAATTAATTAGGAAGTGTAAAGATCAAAGGGTTTTTCCAACGGAAATTTAATATCAACGAAAATACTTGGATTCATTCACGATTCAATATAAGATTATTTCAAAAACGTCTATTAAACAACAATAATTCTAAGAAGGGAGAGAAAAAGGAATTAATAGTCGAGAGCTATTGTAGAGAAGTTGAGTGACGAGCGGTTGGCTCTATGCTCTGCATATGATTCCAGGCACTGCTCTTGCTCTTGCTCTGCTATGGAAATATCAGCAGTGTTTTTAAGGGGACCTAAGTTTATAGTAACCAAATCACACGTGACTTTTGTTGTGTGTGTGGAAGTTGTGGAGTGCGGAGTTTATATGGAGTTTTATTTGACAACACGTCGAGGCTTTACATATTATTTACACCCGTAGGCTATGTATTATATATACTATAGCACTTAAAATCTCCCTTTCATATTATGTATTCTACTGCATACGCTCTTGTATGTATGTTCTTGTATTGAATGTTGTTGTTGTTGCTGCGTGAAAGTGAGGAGCTCTTTTTTCTGGAGAGATTGAATGAATGAGAGAGATGCGGATGGATGCTCTCAATCTCTGGTGGTGAATTTTTCACACGTGAAAGGTGCTAATCCTTCTTGGTGTCTGTAAACGTTTCAATTTACAGTCAATCTCTAGAGAGACAAGACAAGGATGATTAATTTTTCACACATACACACACCAGCACGTACACCGGATGAGAAGAATCACATTGTCAATTTAAATCCATCTATTAATATTGATAAGGTGGATATCTTTCCCCTGAAAATAGTTTATATACACGCAAACCCAAACTACATATATATAAACTTGCGAGGATATAAATACTACGAAGAGATCTTGCAAAAAAGTGTCTGGTGGCTTTTTTACTTGAGGGAATTTTTTTCTTAAGTCGGGATATTTCTGGAAGTTTGTTTTAAATCTATAGGATTTTTCTTTTTCTAAGTCTGTCTAAAGGCGTAATCTTTTAGAAAGATTTAGGTTAGGAAGAATGAGAAGGGTTTTTCTTTTGGCCGGATTTTCTTCCCAGGCTTAATAATAATTATTATTTTTAGATATTAATTGTTTTTAACGAAGAGTGATTTAGGAATTGAATTTCTTTGAGTGATATATATTGATTTGAGAGCGATGCGTCTATACAGTTGACATTGAATGTGGCGGACCCCTTTAAATGTGGCGTAGGATTTTAATTAGGTGATTGTTGATTTTGACGGGGTGTAGATATAGAAGATTCTTTGAGCGCTTTCAAATAATAAGCTATAGAATATTTAACTAGCTAAAAGAAATTGGTTCACACAAATATATTAACATAGGAACTAGCTTGCTTACTATACGTCTGGATGATATACATATTTATAAAATTACTAGGTCTGGCGGAATAATTTCTAAGTGACTAAATAGGTAATTATTGGGTATGCTGATGGAACCTTAGTACAAATACATATAAAATACGTATATTTGTATGTTAAGTTAATGAGTGAGACCAAGTTTTAAAAAAGGCTGCTCTCACCTCAAAGATAATTAGGTTTCATCTCATGAGTAAAAATAAAATCTAGTTAGAACCGGAGCTAAGAATGTAACTTTGGTGGGGTAGTTGAGTATACAAGTAAGCATAGAAACTTGAACGAAGCATATGAAGTGTCTTTAATGTTATTTTTAGTTAAAACGGCTTATTTACATAAGTTTGTCTCAGTGAATTGTTCCAAATAAATATACACGATGGATATTGTACAAGAATAATTATTATTGTTTTCACATTAACACACGAGGTATAGTTTTCTTAGGCGTTGAAAAAACTCACTGCATTAGCACACCACACTAATTATTTGTGTGAGAGTTTCAGACGACGACACGTTCCCATGTGTACATTTGACTCGAATGGTGAAGCATATTTTCCACGTCCGTCCAACACTAACTACTCCAAGTCCAGAATATTGAGTAGGATTTTATCCTTTCCGTTGGGTCAGCATAATATATAGGATGTAGATAGAGTACAGTTATTGATGACAGTGTATACACTGTAGATACAAGGGAGGCGGTGAATGTGAGCTTCTTTAAAGGAGATGATCTGCTCCCAGCAGAGGATCTGCTTTGACTGCATAAAATTGCTCAGTTTATCCGTAGCTCTCAATGTATACGGAGACGAAGAAGGATTTTGCCCCAATAACTATATAAGTATTTACACACACACACAAGTTTTTACTCACCGTAGTCACGGTTCTCTCTACACAAGGTGCATGAGCTTACTCCGAATTGGAACTGTCCGTTCAGAATTTACGGAATTTATATATGATTCAAAGAAAAGAGAAAAAGCCTTGTTTTTGTCCGGCTGCTGCTGCTGCTGCTGCTGCTCTTTCTCTCTCCTCCAATTTTTTTTCTTCTTCTCCTTTTCTTTTCCTTCACTGACTTTTTCCTCTCTCTCTCTCTTTCCTCTATAGTATATATTTTGTATTATTTTTCTTTCTATATTTCCCTATTCACAGTCCGTCCCTTCTTCCACTCTGTTAATATCTATTGTTTTCCCCCGTCTAAACTCACTCAATACCAATAACTCACACTCACAATATAGGGATCAGTATACTATTTTGACCAAATTTTTCCACAACTCCACACCTCCTTTCTTCCCTACAATAATGCTAAAGATCTATATAGAGATGACGGTGAGAAAGAAATCCTTCCACTATGATCCTCCTCATTTGGAAGGGAAGGGGGGTATGTATATACAGAGAGGGTTGAAGGGGGTTCACATATATAAGGGTACCCTTGAAAAAATCCCTCTTGCGTTATGCTGTTGTCACTTCGACTGGAGATGATGTGTAAGTGCAAGACAAGTAATTTGCTTTGATGTTCTCTCCCTTTTTCTCGTGATGTTCTTATACAGTACAGTATTATATAAGGCAATCGAATTCGGACTTTGTCTGACAGGACTTACTATGTGACTGGATGTGTGTGTATGTGCCAGAGAGAGAGAGAGAGACAACGAGCAAATGACTACTGTATGTATAACGAGCTTTGAGAAAAAAAACCTACTACAGGACACAATGCAGTGGAGTACTAGATGGCTTGAATGGTTAGGGTATTTGGTGTGAGTGCAATATCTCTACTCTCTCTAGCTCTTCGTCTACTCAAAATCCAACTGACTATGTAGGACTCGAATTTGCTGAAGAAAAAGCAAGGAGCTGAGTGAGAGAGAGAGAGAGAGAAAGAGAGAGACAGCCGCACACACGCAACCAAGGCAAAAGTATGTAAAAGGCAAGGAAAAGGATCCAAGTCATGCAATTTCATGTTCCGTGTGTATGTGTGTTTGTGTGTGTGTGTGTGAGTGTGTGTATATTCCTAGACTACTCTGTTTCGGTTCGTCTCTCGTTTAAAGGATTTCTCTCATGAACTCTCTGTATATAGTTGTGTGTATACATATTGGGGAATATGTAGGAAGCGAGCTGAACAAAACAGCAATCTTTTTTACTACGACAAACTATACTACAAACTCCTACGAATAATATATATACATATGGAAGTAATAGGGAATACTCTAACTAGAGACGGACCTCTATGTACGTTATATATGCGAGGGTGTCGGAACCATGAAGCACCCGTACCCGGTTTCAATAAATAGCTCCTCTCTCTATAGTATAAGCTTTACTCATGCAGTTTTAGCCTTCTCTCTCTCTCTCTCAGTCATTCTGCTTTTAGTCATTTGGAACATTACCCTCATACTATAACATACCACACAATACTTACTCTACTTGTGTAGTACATATGTATGTACATATAAAGAATAAGATAGGAAATAGTAGTGAGTAGGAAGGAGGAAATGCAGAACAAATAAGCTATCCCATTATACACAGAATTCTATATGTAATAGTTATATAGAGAAAAGTATAGGTAAAATATATGGAGCTACTATAATCCCAAAGCCTTTTTAGTGTTCGATACATTTTGGATGATTCTAAAGGCGCCGTCAGATTTTCTCTCTTGTAGTTTGCTCCATTCCGCTATGCAAGTATTAACTCTTGTTAAAAAGCTAAATAGAATGGATTATTCTAGTCTATTTCTTCCCAATTGTAGTATAAAGCGTGTCTGTTGGAAGTTTTCAATAATCTTATATTTCCTTCCGTTCTTTTGTATGTGTTTGGAGGTATTAGCATATGAATTTATTCCTCTTTTCGTTTTTTATTGTTGGAGTAAAAGAGGAAAAAATCTGTCTTTTCCTGTCTTTTTTTAGGGTGGTCAAGAAGTTTTTGGGTGAAGTTGTACATGGTTCGTGGGAATAAAAGTGGGTATAGAGCGCTATATGTGTATATTTCAAGAAATTGCGGGGGTTCGTTTTTTGGAACAGAATTTGAGATTTGTTGCTATGTAAATATTATGTATATTTTTGAGGGGAAAAGAGTCATTTTGGAGAGGAGAGAGAGAGAGAGATTTTCATGGAATATTTTTTTATGACTCTTGGGTGTAGTTTTTGTTGGGGAGTTTTATATACGAACGTTGTTGTATGATATGAATTATGAATGTATGGGAAAAGTGCTAGGTCAGAGTGTGAGTTAGGAATATTTTAACAAGGATTTTGATGGCAAAATTTTTTCTTGTAATTATTGACCATATAAAAGAGAAAGACGAAGAGAGAAATGAATGTTTGAGAGAGTTTCGAGTTTTTTTTTTTTTTTACTCTTTCTCTATCCTTTCATATTGGATTGTCTCTGGGAAAAGTTTATGAACTTGGGTAAAATTGCTTATGTATGAATGTATGTGTATTCATATACAATTAGTCTGAATTATTTTGCAATGTTAAACTTACGTGGGTTAGTTCAACGTGGGTTGAATAATTGCAAACTATCTAAAACTTTAGGGATGTGTGGGAGTGAGAATTTCTTCAACTTTGTGATAAAATAAATGTTATGTTTTTACAAAGGGAATGATTTTTATTTCCTCTGCATTTCATTATGGACATTTCATAAATAGTCATTATTTATTAATACTGAAATGTATATGTATAGGAGGGTTTATTAAAATTAATTTTAAATTAGCTTTACTATTGTGGGGAACGTAACTAGGCGGTAACTAGGCGACCTATAGTATATAGGAAGGAATATGATAATTGTACATGACTTGGGGGGAGATGAAGGATGCATGCACTAAAATAAATATTCTTCTTATTGGGCTCTCACAAAATTGTCAATATAATAATAATAATAAATTGATAATTGAAGTATTAAAAGGCACTTGGACAGTTAATAAAGCAAATGATATTCTTATAGTATTGTTTTAGTATACATGTGGACGTCAATTCATCAAGGTGTTCAAACACAAGTTTATCAACGTGTCCAATATCTATTTTCACGCTGGAATTGAAAACTTAGGAAAACATAGATTTTTCATTTCCTCGTCCCACTCCATCTACATGGTCAATATTATAAAATTGAGGAAAACACCCTCACATTATCGCTCCTCTCTTTTTAATATATCATCTCCTCCAATACGGAAGCACACTTTATTTCCTATTGTTTTAGCTTGCATGCCTTTCATATGACAAATTGTTAGCTCAGAGCAATGTTTGAACACATTTAATATTAAAACCCATTACAAAAGTACCACTGTAAATACTAACATGTAACTTCCACTGAACTTCTGACCAACGCCTCAAGGTAGCTTCGCTCCCCCTAAAAATCAAAACTTCTATGAATGCAAACAAAAGGAACTCTGGGCTCGGTCCATATGGCAATACCATTTAATGTAGTCAAAATGTAAATAAAACCTTTCCTTCTCTACTATGGACTCTCACTCTACATGTCCATCATAATAATTATTATTACTTTATTTTAGTACATCAGCCCAATAAAAGATACTGGCCCTCAAGCCTCAGCTTTGTTTTCTCACAATCAAACCCTCCAATCCTTGACATTTGTTTACATTTCCGTATATACTCCACAGCTGTAAACATATTTGGTTAAAAGTGGATTTCGTTCAAAGTCCAAGGGCCATAATAATATTTAATATGAATAAATAATAATTTTCAAGAGTCACTACGCCATACTCTTCCCTACAGTGCAGTAGTAGGAAAATATCACCGTGCTAAAAAGATCCAATGATTTTTGTTATCCTGTTGATTTCCATATGAAGTACGTCCTATAGACGTACATATTCTATTGTAAAATATCGCACTATAAAGAGTTTCTTTCCATAGTTCCTTGTTACTGTTAGAAAAATAAGGACACGTTCAGGACGACAACGACATTTCAACAAAATTTCCCTATTACTTATCATTATGAATAAGCTATACTATTTTGCTATAGAGTCATATACAGTATAGCAGTTAGCTATACATATAACTGTAGTACAGTTACGTGAGAGTAAAAGTTCCCTCCGAATTTCATGATGATGAGCCTTGCATTTAGTATTTTGCAGCCTTTTAAACCTTGTAAATCCCTAGGTAATTTCCTACCGTCCGTGTCTTCAATACCAATATAATATTCTTCCGTACTCAAAATTTTCCCCTATAACTTGATATAGTGGTAAAAGGGGAACTTCCCCTGATAACTTGTATTATCAAATCATACCTACACCCTTATAGTATTGGAATATGCCGCACTATAAAAAGGTTTCCTACTTGAATTTTCCCCCCTCCCATATTCTCCGCATTCCCTTTGTACACAAGAATCCTATACATATAAGTACATATATGTACATACGTACACAAAAACACTATAGAACCTATTTACGATTACGATTATGATGATGGCACCATATACCATGTCTCACTGACGGAGTGAGAGAGAGAGAGAGAATTACCAAGAAAAAGTCCAGTGAAAGTAACAACATTGGCTCAAACAACTCTTTTTTTCCTCCTCTTCCTCCTTCCCAGCCTGTAAAAAGATTAACAAACTTGTATGAAATCGTGTCAGCCAAAATTGGTTCCAATTTTTCTCCTTTCTCTGTATAAATATATCCCTTGAGAAATCCCATCTAATATATAGTAATTTTAAGCTTATACGCTTACAAGTTATACATTATAACCATAAATATGTATTTACTAGCCCCATGTCATTGTACGTCGTTTCCCTCCACCTTGCTCCAGTCTACATATTTACATGCAACGATGTAATGCTAAACAACTGGCTAATCCCTATTGTAACCCTTTACAATGGGAATTTCCTAATACAATAATAATTATTATAGACAGTTCTTATACGAAAAAGAGTAATCCAAGCTTTTGATCAAGTCCATAAAAATGTGTATCATTAATGCCTAGAAATTTTACCTCTACATATGGAGTCTCAATTCTGAAGAGGAAAATCATGTTAACAAGATCACTCTTGAGCAAAATCCTACTTTACATTTGAGTTTTTTTCTCAACCTATGAGGATTTTTCCCCATCAAAAATACACAAGCTTTTAATAATAAGCCTGTGTACAGATTATAGAATGTTAAATTTTATGTTCTTTGAGCCGTACTCTTGTACAAAGTAAACTAGACGAAGGATGCATGTAAATTTGTGAGTAAATGTACAAAAAAAGGTAGATTAGCCATGTTAATCCTATTGTATAGAAACAATGGCCTGGAGGAATATAAGGAAAAATACAAATCCTGGGACATGTCTGGGAAAAAAGGTGGAAAATAAAAGGAGGTATGTAAGAACGTGCATAAGTACACGTACATACTATGACTCTGTAATAATGCATTAGAATAAAAGTGTGTGCAATTAAGAAAAATGTAGGGGAGAAAAAAATGTTTCTCAGAGAGGAGGGAAAGCAATGGAGAAATTATAGAATAAAGTATGCAGGGAAATTTAAATGCTCAGTTGGGATTGATTTTATCGCGCATTCACGCTATCTACACACTTTACTCTTACTGTATTATTAAAGCTTTTATATGAGCTTATTTGCTCTTCCATTATTTGTATATAGCACAGGTTTTGATATTATACTTTCTCTTCTGCTAGGACTATAGACCTGTAAGTATGTACGTGCCTATAGGAAAATAGTAGGTAGATTGTTAGAAATTTGTTCCTTGCTTTTGCCGGGATGGTAGCAGTGTAAGATTTTAAAAAGTAAATTATTCATGTTACGAAGCATGTACGATATTTTTTCTGATTGTAGTAGTTGAGTACTTTTTCATGCGTACATATATATGCATATGTGTATAGTATAGTAGAAGGGAAAAACGTGAGGGAAATTACATTGGATTTGTACATGAGAGATATAAAATAACCTGCCTTATTCCCTTTCTCCTTAGCTATTCCAAAGGAATATGATATTTTGCTATAAAGGAAGGAGAAAGGAAAAAGGCTAAGAAATAAAAAACGAGAACGTGTTTACATTTTCTTGGGGTAAAGAGAGCGGATAGGAAATGAGATATGTTGCGTGAGTTGTTGAGAATTTCTTAACAATCTTTGTAGTATTCCTATACCCGCTCTATGCATTGTATGTATGTACATATACGTAGGATTAAACGTGCCTACATGGGCCTAGGGAATATGAACATGGGGAAACATGAGTCCTTGGAAGAAACGTAGAGAAAAGTCCTTTACGTAAGGTGAAACAAAGGTAGGTGGAAATATTAAAGCTGAGAATTATAATGATATTTTTTTCTAGTAAACTTTACATTGGTCTTTGTCTGTGTGTGTGTATGTGTGTGAATTTCTTCTTTTTTTCATTCCTTTCAAAATGCAATGTAATACTGAGCTTTGGAGATACTTTTCCATTATCTCCTCCTTTTACAATACATCCACCCTCTCAAATCTTCAATTGTCATGAGTCTTCTAGAATTGAGGAGAAATTTGTCATGTTTGAAAGGACGCTATTTTTTAGTACTCATATACTTTCCTATACTATACAAAGATATCTATGGCTTTTATATTAGAGGGGCTGAAAATATTGGGGAAAGCAAGGAGAAAGTTTACTATTTTCCACCATATATTTTTATATACGGAGTTTTGTCATGGAGATTTTTTTTAGAGCGTAACAAAAAATTTAGGGATGACTTTTTTTATGTTATTTTTAATGCAACTTCAGAAGGGCCCTCCTTAAACTTTTCCCACCCACTTTTGCTTTTGACAAAAATCCTCATACTATGAAATGTTACAAGTTTTTTTCTTACCTGATTTTTTCCCAAACTACCATTTTTATATGTATTTATATATGTAAATGTAAAAATTTCCCTCAAGCTCGTGTGAAAGTGCCATTTGAAATGAGCTTGTATAATAATTGCGTTTAACCCATCTGGATTTTTTTCATGGCTCGGGCAATCATCATGTTTACAAAGAGTCATATGTGACTTTAAAAAAACACCAGTGATTTTCATACATTTAAATATATAGAGAGATGTGCCAGCTAAAAAGGAAGTATGGAACAACTTTGTTTTAGCAAAAGATAATACAAGGGAGAGGAAAAGCAAGGAAGAAAAGAAAAGTTTTCGAGAAAAAGTCAAAAGGACAACCCAAGAATAAAAGAATGAATGAGAGAGAGAGAAAGAAAAAGGTTGTGAAAATAAATGGAATGAAAAATGTAAATTACTTTTTGCAATAATTCTACACACTACTCATACATATTGTAATACAAGCCAAGCATAAAAAGCTCAACTTTCCTTTAAGAAAAAAGAAGAAGCGTTTCTCTACATACGTAAGATTGCATGGAAAACAAATATAATTATATTCCTTGGAATAATATTAACCTTGCTTCATATACTCCAACATAATGTACTCAAACTTGGCTCCTATCTTCAACACGTATGTATTAAAAATACTCTACCAGTCTCTGAACAGTTTCAACATGGACAAACTTTATTTCCAGAAAAAAAACAGAGAGTAAACATTGTATAACTTCTCTCTCTACTTTCTAGTAGAGCTAATGTTTTCACCCTAGAAAAAAATCCAACTCTCTCACAGATGAGTTCTCAAGGAAATTGTCAATACTATATGTAATTGAAAATGAACTTGGTGTTTTTCTGAGGAGGTCAAGTTTATTCTGCTTGTACTCTTGTACAACATAAAAATGTATACATATGACATCATTATTGCTCTTCTACATGTATATAAAGCTATGAACTATGTAAGTGTACTTAAGTTTCTATGTTATTTTTATGAGCGTATATATATGCACATGCTTTCACTCCACAAGGTGAAAGCGGTCCTCCATAAAAAATACACGTACATACCTCGGTATATAACATTCACATGCTTTTTACTTAGCTACTCCTCTTCTTCTCACATATGCATACATACACGTATGTATGTATATACATGTAATTACATAAGACTTCACATGTATTTACTTTGCTCATGAAATATATAACCTGGAGGTACGTGTTTTAATGTGACTATTAAGGGCCTCCGTATGTACGTGCATGTATTTCTATAGCTACATAACAATTTGCTTTGGATATGTATGTACACATATGTGAGAGTACTTATTAAGTTAACAAGATACTACCTAGAAAAAATACATGTGTACTATTATTATGACATATGTACAAGATGAATTTACACTTAAATATAGCTCTACTATATCATACAGCACATAAGATACGTATGTACCTACATGTATATTTATATAGGGGGAATAAGGCATTGCTATATGTATTTATATGGCAGAGTAACTACGTATGTACGACCATGTATTTACATGGGACATAAACTACGTATGTATGTACATGTATTTATATGGGGGGAGAAACTAAATATGTACCTAAATGTATTTATATAGGAGCAGACAAGCAAAACATGTATGTACCTGCATTTATTTATATGGGGGAGAAACTACATATGTACCTACATGTATTTATATGGGGGAGAAACTACATATGTACCTACATGTATTTATATGGGGGAGAAACTACATAATATGTACCTATACATGTATTTATATGGGAGAGAAGCTCCATATATATGTACCTACATGTATTTAAATGGTCCCCATATAATTATATGTACCACATACGAGCGTACGTACAGAGAAAAAAATACAGGATTTTAGTGAAAATCAATGTTGATTCCATGCTTGGCCGTTAAATGATCTATGATCACGTCATTAGCAGACTATGGGAGAGGAAGAATTTGTTGTGATTTGAGAAGGGAAGATGCTCTCTCGTTGGATGAGCGTGTCGTAAATAGCCGGGCCTACATACTTTGCCAAGGTGTGGATTTGGGATCCTCGCTATAACCTTTATTACTCTGCATTAAATCAATGTCTGCTTTTCTCCTATCCCTCATAGTATTATCATTTCCCTTCTCCTTCCTCACACTCCTCACTTATTACTATCCCTACACACGGTAGCTCGCTAGTTAGTATAGATATCAGATATTGAAGTGGAAGGTTTCGTGTTTCTTGTTCAGTCAAGTGATGCACTTCAACTTGACACTACTAGGGAGTTTCTCTCTGTGGGTACATGTGTGTGTGTGTGTGTGTGTATATTTATAGGGAGAAGAGTTGTCTCAATATAATGATCCCCCTTGATCTTGGACGTCTATACCCAGCTATCTCCTGTCAGGTCTTTGAGCCCTCCTCACTTGGAATCCTGAAAAGTAGGTAAAAAGGAGAAAATTCATTAGCGTAACGTCAAAAGTTAATTTGAGACAAGTCTGACTGAGCTATTATCCTCGAAGGGGATAGTTTAGTCTGTGTGGAAACATGGAGATGTGGGTCTGTCTCTCTCTGTCTCTCTCTCTCTGTACATGCTGAAGCATTGGAGTTGATGGTGCTACATAGTTAGAGTCATGGATTAATTTCTTTCATCAACTTTCACACAACGGAATATGCCTCATTTGGAGTGCTGCCCATTAGTATGATATGGGGAGAGAGTACTCTCCTTTTTAGCTAGTCCATTAACTTGTGTAAGCTTTATGAATGAATATGAGAGAGAGAAAGGAGGGCATTGTCATGTTAAGCAATAACTTTTCCAGTAGGTAGAGATTTCATATTCTTTGGGTTCTGGATGTGCAGATATATGGGATGGTATAGAGGGAAGGAAATGGAAGGAATGATCATACGTTTCTCTCCTCGTAGAGGATCGAGCATATATGGTTTTATTTAAAGGAACAAGATGGGAAATTGCAGTGGAGTGGTTTAATTCCCTCTGCCGCAATCTGCTGACTCTACAATAGTAAAAGGAATCACCAAGTTTACTTTGAATTTTCTCTCGTTTTTTTTCTATACTTTCTTGAATTTCTAGTGGTGGGGTCGTGTTCTTTGTTTTCAGAGTGGGCATATGTAAGGCTCTTCCAGTTATTCCAGTAAGTAGAGCGTGGAGTATATTATCAACTGGAGAAGGCTTATTAATTGAGTTTCAAGTGGAATAGGATTTTTAATTTGGAAATACTATAGTACTACAGGGCTATTAAAGCGCTATTGAAATTGAACTTGGGTTGAAGTCACACTTCACGATGTACATGCATGTCTCAAGTGGGTATTACTTATTGACGAAGTGTCTATTCTATGTGATACTTGATGTAGACTTGACCTCAAATGGTAGTTGAGCCATACTTGACCTTAAATGATAGCTAATAATACACATACTTGACCTCAAATGATAGTTAATATTACATATACTTGACCTCTAATGATGGTTGAGCTAGGGTTCACCTCACTCAGATGTTAATTAACCCATACTTGAAATCAAATTCTATTTGACCCACACTTAAACCTCAAATGTTATTTGACCCTTACTTGACCCTAAATGTTATTCGACGCGTACTTGACCTTAGTTTTATGTGACCCTTACTTGACCCCAAATGTTATCTGACTAAACTTGACCCCAAATGTTATTTGATCTAACTTGACCCTCAATCTTATTTGACCTAACTTGACCCTCAATCTTATTTGACCTAACTTGACCCTCAATATTATTTGACCTAACTTGACCCTCAATATTATTTGACCTAACTTGACCCTCAATATTATTTGACCTAACCTGACCTCAAACGTTATTTCCTCTGCTTTGATATTTCGCTTCATAGAAACTGACCCATACTTGGTCTTAGACAACCTTTGACCTGTGCGTGATCTCAGGCGACCTCTCACTTGTACATGACCTCGTAATAAAACTTGCATTAAACTCGACCCCATATACGTTCCACCAGAACTTCTTGGTTTAGGCCATACATAACGGTCTCACAAAGCATGAACAAATCCTCACTACAACTCAACCATAGTAAACTTGAAACTTTTCTCAAGGACACAACTTTTTAATCTACCTCATCCTAAACTCATTCTACTTCAATACTCCTAATCCACATATATATAATTCAAACAGAATAAAATCCACGTTGAATCCGGCCTCGAACAAACCACCATCTCAAATCCCATTCAAATCTCCATCTCACAAACAAGTATATATGCATCCTCCACCATGGGGAATCCTATAGCTTATATAGCATTGAGGTACTTGGAGTATATTTTAAGTTACTGCAAAAGCACTTGAAAAAAAACAAGACTGCAAAGAAAAAAACGAGGAGGAGTAGATACTTGAACAAAACAAGGGGAAAAGTAGTTGAAAATGTTCTACTACTCGGATATTCTAGTAGCACAGCGACTACCTCACTCATAAAAATTGGGACTTCTTAATACTTTTTACCATGTACAAGCATAAATAATGTGGAGCTTTCTATATAAGAAAAAGTTGGAAAGCTTTAGAAGATGCCTAATGGCTCGTATCCGTAATTTCTATATCGGCTCATCCTTTTTCTTTTCTGCTCATTCAAAAAAAAAAACGGTGTGGAAATAAAAGAGCGGAACTGGGTGAGAACTCCAAGCTTTTCTTGTCTCATTCATTCTCGCCGGATCTTCTTCCTCTCTGCATCTTCCATCTTATACATGTATATTCTTCTCTCTATGTATAAAGATACAAGTCATTTGTGAACCACTGGGAAATAGTTTTATATTTAACCATTACATATTGCCGTTACAGTATAGAACATTAACCCTCCTGCATTGAACGCTATGTCTTCAAATGCACATCCACACTTAAATCCAAGAACGATAAAACTAACCAATTTCTCAAATATCCGCTAAATTCGAAATTAAGCTATTTTACCATTTTTTCTGTAAAAAGTGTCTAATTTTTAGCTTCTTTTGCATTTTTCATATAACGTTTGGCTAATTTTTAGCTTCTTTTGCATTTTTCATATTTAAAGTTTGGCTAACAATTTTTAGCGTCTTTTGACATTTGTCCTATACAAAGTTTGGCTTACAATTTTTAGCGTGTCTTTTGGCATTTGTCCTATATAAATTTTGGCCAGTATTTAGCTTCTTTTGCATTGAAATGAGGATTTATATTTTTATAGTCCGTGCCATGTTGAAATAGTACGTTTGGTTTTATAAGCTTATGTAAAGGAAGGATAACAAGGGAAAAATCAATTTAGTGTGTAATGGAGAGAGATTTTTCTATTTATTTCTAGACCTCCTCCTGCGTCTCCTTTACGCGTTGTTAATAAGCTGTCTCTCACAATTCCCAGGGACAACAACAACAAAATAGTCTAGATAATTGCGAGCGTTTGAAAGACAGTTGAGGCAGTTGGCAGTTAGCTCAGACTACTGACAGGAAATCTGTTTGGATTTGTAAAGTGAATTTGCAATGTGGTTTTAATTTTCATTCCGACCTATGCAAAATAATTAGGTTAATATGTATGGATGGACTTTTTAGCTAAGGGAAAGGTATTAAAGGAGTGAGTAATGTGTGTGGCATTACATTTTCCCATGTGGAGGTATCCGTTACTGATGGAGGTCCCATTCATTAGAGAAGAGTAGATATGGATGGGTTACACATTTGGGCCTCATTTTAAGATAAATCCCATTATGCGCACATGTACATATATAAATGTGCACTAGTTGTGTAGATAGATTCTGTCCCATGTACAATGTATATGTGGGGTTAGGATTCCTTCAAAGCGTAACTTTCGTTTGAAGGTAGAAATTTATAACTGTTTCTGCCCCTTTTAGCTACTGGTTAGCACCAGTGGGTTGATAGGGGGTCCCGAAATTAGGACTCACACCAATCGTAATATCCCTTTATGGTTTCGGTCCCAAATCTAGCCGAATTTCTATTGATATAGTAATAGATCTACTGGAATGTGGATTGTTTGGGTCCCAGATTTGCCCGAATGTCCCCCATATTTTTAGGTCCCAGCAGATCTACCCGAGTGTCCCTTGAAACTGTTCCAGATATACTCAACTGTCCCATAATGTTAAGGTCCCAGCAGATCTAGCCGAATGTCCCTTGATACTGTTCCAGATATACTCAGCTCTCCCATTTTTCGGTCCCAGATCTACCCGAATATCCCTTGACATTGTTCCACATATATTCAACTGTCCCATATGTTTAGGTCCCGGCTCAGAATGCCTCTTGACACTATTCCAGAGCTACCCAACTAACTATCCCAGGTGGGTCCCAGATCAACCAGAATGCCCCTTCTTGCCGTCCCAGAACTAAGTAGATGAAGCAGTTGAGTCAACTGGCTCTTGTTTCAGTCCCGGATCCACCCCAATGTCCCTTGACACTGTACCAGATCCATTCAACTGCCCCATATTTACGTCCCACACCTACCCTAATGACCCAAAATTAGGTCCCAGATCCACCCTAATGACCCAAAATGAGGTCCCAAATCCACCCAATGTCCATCACCCAGTATGCACATAGCATATTCTATAGCGCATCTACTCAAAAGTCTCTTATTACTGCTACGCCTTTAACCAGTAATTCACAAAAGCCACTGATTTCCATCCTACATATAGCAAAACGTATTTTTCAAACCTACGAGGTCCATTTTTCCGAAACAATAAGTTTTAACTT
>JAQFXU010002665.1:0-19513 GCA_034693705.1 Spatulosminthurus flaviceps
CTTTAATTACGTTTTATTGATTATAAATTAATTATTGTACTCTATATAAAGTTACAAAAAATTATGAACCTTTTTTTAGAAATTTACAAGCGTACGTGGACGTAACTTTTGGCAGTAGAAAATTTATCTACCCGTTTCCTCAACATTGGCATTTTTGCACAATAATTATTCCAAGGACGAATAGTACGACGGTCATGTAGTACTCGAGGATTTGGAGGTACTTGGATATCAGGTAGGATTTTTTTTCGTATTCAAAATTAGAATATAGAAATAAAATTTACCACTAAAATATGTACGTATATATTCTTTTTCTAACAATTAATATTCATATCCAAAACCCACCCCCTTCACATTCGTAATTAAGAAATTTAAATCCGTAAACTCATCGTAAAATAATAAAATTGTAATTATTGTGTTAATTTATATATTATAAGTTTATAAATAAATGATTTCAAGCTCCCCAGTTTTTTTCAGCAATTAACGTAAATATAGATGAGAATTAAAATTAATTTGTACAATAATGTTTTGTAAACTTCGATATTACCCTAAACCCAAATATAGTGTACCTGGCACCTGGCAAAAAACCCGCAATAGAAGTGATGCGACAAATAAAACCCATGACACATTTTTTAGCATTAACCCTTTGCGCTGAACAATATAGCGCTGCAGTAGTCAAAGTAGATAGATATTTAGACAATAGTTTGTACAATACGCAAATTTATTAATTAAATTTTGTAATGACCCATAAACTTTTTTTGTTTATCCTTCAGGTAATCCTTTAGGATCATACATGAGAAAGGCAGCGCAAATCATGTGAAATGTGGAAATCCGGAGTCATGTCGAACGAAACGGAAGTTTTGAGACAAAATATAGGAAACCAACCGCAGCTCCTGGATTGTTGTCTCACCCGTTCCAAAGCGCCTTGATTCATCATTCATTACGTCAAGACATAACGACGTCGAAGTAGCTGGTGGGAGAGAAACATCCTACACATATCCTTTAGTACCCTGGACTCTGGACGGATTATTGGAAGCACTGGGAATTCGCTTTACATCAGTTTTGGTGGTTATGCAGTGAGAAATTGCCATTGGGAGCTGCCTTTAGCTGTATATACCAAAACAAAATCCATCCAGTATTTTTGTTCACAGTGAGAATAATATTACTCAGAATGATCTTGAAGACTATAGTGTTCTTAATACACGATGCTGTCAGCAAGAATATTAACTATGGTGAACAACTTTCAAGTAACATTCCAAAATACTTACTCTTTATTGATCTCTCATGCTAAAAGCTATTTTTTTCGGTCGTTATCAATTTCGATATAAATGCCGTTTTCCAAATCTGTCGCTTTTAGCTCGATGCTATTTTTCAAATTATTTGCCATGTTTAACTTGTAAAATAGCCGCAGACACTTTTGCCGAATTTTCACAAAAAAGAACGTTTTCGCTAAATCAAAGTGAAAAATTGAACTGCATTGCTAACTTTTCACTTAAAATCGAGTGTGACCGCAAAATCCCTGAAATAAATACCAAACGCTTCACTATAAATAGCCTACGCGTTCCCTAAATCGTCGATGCAAAGGTCGAACACGTTCAGGATATCGTCGATATAAAAATTAAACGCTTCCCTAAAAATCGTCGTTACAAAAATCAAACGTTTCCCTAAAAATCGCACAACCTATCAACCTATCGCTGCGCCGCTAAAAATCTATTGCTTTCGTTAAATGCTATTTTACAAATATAGCTACCGCTATTAACCATCTTGCATTTACTTAACTTACAATTAGAACACAAAATCATTATTAATTAGTATAGACATACCTTAAGAGCAGACGCATAAGAAATACTCTCATTCCCATGATACGACGGATAACAATTCCCTTCAACCCAACTGTCAAAATGTCGATAGACCTTCTCCTCCCGCTCCCACCTCCCCTCGCTAAGTTTATCGCACAAGTCACAGATCAAGGGAATCCCATCATTTGCCTCCACATAAAAATCCTTCTTCCACCGAAAGTACTCATTGTACAATTCATCATTCCCATCCAGCAGTTGTAAATAATCCGCCAGTTCCTTCGGAGTAAATTGGGACGCATCAATCACGGAATTTGGTGGAGCATAGCGGGAATAATTGCTCCCACCCAACACCACCGGCACGACATTCAACTTCAAATTATTGTATAATTTCTCCGTCACATAATCCTCACAGATGGAATTCTCAAAGGCGAGAATAAATTTATAAGCTAAGCTCACAAGTAAATAGCAATCATCATGCTCAACTTTGTAAGGATTCCGAATAGTTTTTTGAATGCCACATTTAAAGGGTCCACAAGATCCGTACACATCCACGGGAATATATTGCTGAAGCTGCTCCACATAAGTTTCCCGATTACTCTGACTTTTGCAACCTCGTGAACTTGCGAACCAAGCCACGAGTCTCCTCTTCCCCTTCGCATAATTCCTCTCTTCTATGGGCTCATGTGAGCCCACCCAATTCCCCATAAATCTTGGTAGTTTCATCCCCTTGACAATTGGAAGAAATCTCCCGTGTCTCACCACAATATCCGAATCCTCACGGTAGCTCATGGTACGATTAAAAACTCCATTCAATCTTGGAAAGTCCACTCCCGCATATGTTAAAATATACGGAGGCTCAAAACTCATAGCGATCCAAATCTGTTGAGGATTTCTGTACTCGGGAACTCGGTATTTTTCCTTATGAAGATCCAAAATGTGATATAAAACCGCATCACTTGAGGTTAACTCGGATTTTTCTGTGGTGAGGATGCAGGAAGAGCGTGGACATTTATCGTAGATAATGTCGTGGAAAATCTTATGCCAAAGGGCTTTGGATTTCCAATAGTCGTTCCAAACGAGGATTTTCCGTTTTTTCTCTCCAACATTCTTTTGTCCAAGATTTGAAATTATGATTTTATTCGTCTCCGGACTTTTGACTTCGTTAAGTTCAGATTTTAGTGTGTTTATTTCTCCATTTGAGTTCACCACTTGATGTTCCACCTCCCGCGGGTCAACCTCCGTGATTTGAATGTCGGGTTCGTATAAACTTTTGAGAATTATCGCCTCATGTTGAGCAGGAGTGTTTGAGGGTGGAGGAATTTTCTCTTTGTCTCTGAATTGAATTTTCACTAAGCAAAGGTTAATGGTAATGGTGAAGACAATGACAATTAATATTTTTCTCACCTTGAGAAATTTATTGCTAGGGAGGAAACTCATTTTTTACCGATCCATTTCTCAGTTCACTGTATACAAAAATCTACGTTGGAATTTTGAGCAAAATCCACGCTATTTTTCTGTTGTGGAAAATAATATTTTCCCTTTATTGTTTAGTAAAAAAAAATTCACACAAATTCCAAGAAATATTTTTTTATCGAGATGTTTTGTAAGAATGGGCTCGGGTTTGGAGGTAAAATGCAACTGTGGAGAAAATAAATTTTGCAAAGTTCATAAAAGCAAAGTAAAGTGCACATGGCGGAACATGTTAATGTCACAAATAACTGTTTGAGAGTCTTTTGGTCCCAAAGACTGCCTGAACATCTTGTGCATAGCGGCAACTATTATACTCGTCATGTCCACCCTTTCCGTATGGTTAACTCCGAAACATTATACACTATGATATGAGAATTTGTCCTTCTGTAATTTGTACCTTTTTTATTTTACGTGAACATTCTATTCGGGAACTGTACAAAAATAAATACAAGTTGACATTTTCGTCTATTTTTTGTGAGGCGGATTTTTGTCTATTTTTTTGTAAGGTGGATTTTTATTGTCTATTTTAAAATCATAAGAGACATAATAACATGTATGTGAAAAATTGTGAGGATGTTTCCTCTGATGTGGATATATCCTTATGGAACCGTTATATAGGGCTATAATTTTCTTGTATAGAAAATGTGACAAATGACAATAGCAATTATTCATCGCTTGTTAAGGAAGTGGATTTAAATTGGGATGTGGGTTATTCTTAATAACTTAATCCTGTGGTGACAATCTGTCAGAGTAGGAGTTTTTTTTTGCACAAAAATAATTTTTTCCCGTTCTCATTTTTTATTGTGCTTTGTATAACATTTGCTATTATTATTATTATTATTATTATACCTAACTGTAAATAGTTGTGGCAGCTTTTTGAGTTTTTACATGGGTATTGCTATTTTTCCACTAATGTAATTAACAGTATGTAATTTGGTAAGGATACTGAAAAGATGCAAAAAAACCCTTAAACTTGACGGGGAAAATTGTTATTTATATGGTCAAAATCTGCGTTAAATATATGGTCATATGAAGGAATTATTGAGAAGAATTGAGGGTCAAAGTTGAAGAAAATGTCGGGTAAACTTGTGTGGCTACGTAAGCGATGCCCGTCTTTTATGCGTAATTTGCTTTATAGTATTGGCATAATAGCGTATATAGCTATATACGCTATATATAAAAGGGAGTTAAATCCTGGGCGATTCCTCCGGTAAAATAAGCACATTACATGACATCTTAAATTTACTTAGCAGTAATAGCATTAGAAGGAGTAAACCAATTACGGCCCCTTACATGGTATCAGTTTGGGACAACAAGAATTTTTTGACATTTTTTCTTTCCACTAAAGTTCCATCGATTTCCACATAAATTATCTGTGTCATGGTTGTTATTTATATTTGTCATAATTTATGGTGGTCATGCTCGTCGCTCGTCCGCTTAAATCAATTAGAACCACTTCTAAATATAATGGCTCTGATGACCCATGGAGAGAATTTTGTGTTTTTAATTCTCCTCCATTAAGGATCTGTCAGTCATGAGAGAGAAACTACTGTGGAGTGTGTATATTGAAAACAATAATAATATTCCTTTGAATTTCACATGTGGATAGTTATATAGAAATAACATACGTATAGAAAACGAAGTAAATAATTATTATAATTATTATTACTACTGTGTCAAAAATGAAGTTGAGCAGCTGGAGCTTGAGCGAGTTTGATTCTCAACTTCTGGTCTATTTCTTCCTAACAACCTTCTTTCACGCCGTTGGATCTCAAGAATCAGGTTTGTTTTCCTCAATAACCTTTTTTCTAATGAACTTTCCTGGGAAATTTCTTACATAATAACGTTAATTATTGTTGTAATGGTATTATTAATTTTAATATACAAAGCTATGATAACACGTATATATAATTTTTTTCAGACAATACTAATGGTTCCACTGAAAATGTAACTGTTTTAATACCCACACCGTCTCCGAATCCAGAGTTGAGGAAATTATTGAAGAAAAATTATGATCGAGTTGCTCTTCCTTATTCAAATGACACAATTGGCACGACGGTTGAGGTTTCATTTACTGTCACGTACATCACCATTGTAAGTTGGTCTGTGGATAATATAATAAAATCCTTGAAATTCAATTACAGCTTTTTATAGGTTTACATATGAGTATATTTAAGTATGAGCAAAAATAGTACTTTTTTCCCATTCCAGAGGGAACATGAACAAACTTTAGAAATTCATGGCTGGCCGATGTTCGTAAGTGGGACTGAACTGAAAAATGAATAATAATTAAATACATTTTTAGCTTTGTATTTTTATATAAAATATTAATTATTATTGTATTATAATTCTAGGCTTGGCTGGACCCCCGATTAAAATGGGACCCAAAGGAGGAGCAAGAAGGCTACGTACATTTTCACGTTGACGAAATCTGGGTACCTGACCTGGTCGTGTACAATGGGTAATTATGAATTTATTTGCTTCGCAAGAATATAATAACCTCAATCGACATTAATATGAGAATAATTACACATGCTTTCATATCAATGTTGGTTGAGTTTCACAGGAGGAGCTTCCAATTTTACAATAGTACATAATTTATATTTTTGAAAAAATTAATGATTATTTCATAGTATTGTAATAGTTTGTAATTTACCTGTATGCAGTGCCCGACCAGAAAAAATAGAATATTACGGACGAACGAATTGCATGGTGAATAGTTCCGGATTGGTCCTGTGGGTTCCACCTTCTCGCATTGACACATACTGTACCATTGATATTCTCCGTTGGCCCCGAGACATTCAACGATGCCATGTGAAATTTGGCTCCTGGTCCTACCATGAGTACCAAGTGGACGTAACTTTAGGCTACTTAAAGCTCAATGAGGAGGTGGACTGGGACAATGCTGAATGGATCCTAACGTCAATGTCGGGCCGGCGTGACAGTCAAGTTTACCCTTGTTGTCCGCGTGATCCCTACAGTTCCATCCTCTTTGAGTTTGTCCTCAAGCGAAGAGCGTCGGGATATTTTTATAGTGTTGTCATGCCCATTGCGTGTACGTAATAATTAGTATCACATCACATCTGCAAAAAGACAAAAGATTTAAATACATGTAAGTTTAAGTAATAATAATTATTATTACTGTTTTGCTATACAGTAATGTGTTGCCTAAATGTACTAATATTTTGGCTCCCGGCGGTCGGTGGGGAGAGAATTACTCTTGGAGGCATAAATTTCTTGGCCTCACTTCTACTCCTGATGTTTATACGAACTCAGCTCCCGAATGCAAATCGAGTTCCTTACATAGGTAAGGAATACATTACTTTGTACTGGATTTCAAAGAAGAATTTTTAAAATTATTTCTATTTGTATATTTTTAGTCATGCTCTGCGGCTGGAATATGTTACTGGCAGCTTTTGGAATGATAACGACGATAGTTGTGAGTGGTTGTGAGAGACTCACGTCAACTTACACACTACCACAATTTGTTCGTGTGGCCTACCGGCCCACAATCCTTGCCTTCTTTTGCGTAGGCCCTATACCCGAGCCTCCGCCAGTAATTATAATAAACTTTCACATTCTCATAAAATATTTTTTCCGAATCGACAACAACATTCTAAGGGATTGGAAAAAATTGTTTTCATGTCATGACGTGAAATATCATGAAACTTTTATTCGAACCAATAATGTCCGATTAATTGGTAAAAATCGAAACATTTTATATTAGATTGGTTCGACACATTAAATTAGCCGAGATATAATGATGTTGTCGATTTTGAAAAAATAAGTCACATCAGATTATAAATTCCCCCTTCTTTCCATATCTATATGCATAATATATGTACTTGCATGTATTTTTTCTACAGAAAAAGCCAAAAAAGACTTCATTGAAAGACTCGATGAAGCTCGTGAATTTAAGTCCTTTAATACGAAGGCCTGCCGATGACCAAGTTAGTGCTGAGGAAGCCCAACGTGAGAGAGAAATGGCCCAGAATAAAGCTGAATGGGCTCTTTTAGGCTCCCTTATTGACCGAGCTTCCTTCTTAGTTTATGGACTAATATCTTTATTTCTCATGTTCGGGCTTTTGTAGTAGCAGTGTAGTAGTAGTAATAATTTTATTGACCTCAATAATTTTTTTTCCTACCATTAGCTTTTATTTCCTCAGAATTTGTTTGCTACATAAAAATGTATTCCATAAATTGCTATCAATAAAATCAAGTGATATTTAGTGTTAATGGAATTAACAACAACTTATATTATATGCTCTTTGCCAGCAAAAATGCTTTTTGCTTTTAAGCTTTCCACGCTTATGTACTTTTTACAATGCTTTTTATTCCAACGCTTGCTTCCTTTATGCATTTCCATTTATTTATATACGACGGGACGGACTACGGTTACTATATACGCAAAACTGCTTCCATTTCAAGCGCTATGCAAAAGAATAGTGACTCTTGAAACTCTTATCGGTCTATGTAATGCTGATATGTGTATATTTTCAAAGAGTTTAATGTAAACCCTCGTGAATACAAGCCCAATCCCGAATAATGTACTTACACAAGTACATTGCTCACACAACCGCTTGAGGTTTTATTGCAACAAACTCATAGTACATTGCCTCTAGAATTTAAATGCAAAAATACATAAAGTACACCAACAACTCTTCACAAGTATCATTTACCCTAAAAGAATGCTTCCCATATATTCAATATTATATTTTGTCAACTACCCATTCAAGTTGTACAGACTTGAACTCTGGATTTAAAATAAATATAACTTTATCTCAATTGTTTTAGCGTATAATAATATGAGTTTTGTCATGTTCGTGGGAAAAAGCATAAAAATTAACTGCCCTAGCTTTAGCTTAGACAAGAGGAGCTTTTATGTATACTCACATTTTCTAATATTATTGGAGTATACACACAGAAAGTTCGCATATATATGCATACGAAGGTTGTGGCTCGTTAGTCATGATTTCCTCGAGGGGATTTTTTTATGCACATCTCCGCACATATACACGTATATATAAGTCTGGCTGAAAATGCAATGTATAAAAGCTGAAGGTCAATTCTACTGGTAAAAGGAACACATTGCACGCCACATTCACAACTTCACTGCTTGTACTTACACTATACCGTCGTGTCGTAAATAAAGGAGTTTTCCCGAGAGCGAGCAATATCAAATGCTCACATGTTGCTCGAAGAAAAATATAGTCTGCTCTCATATGTAAATACTCCGAAATGTGCATCTTGTAATTGCTAATAGTGCTATTACGTAGAGAATTATTATCGCGTCCTACGTGTATAGAAAGACACAACGACGACGGTGTATTATCATAACAAAAATATACTGTCAATAACAAAAACATTAGCATCTTTCATCTCCTGTGTATACACTTAGAACTGCGGAGATAATATTGTTTCGGCTGTCGCTCTACTTTTATTACGTTTATTGTCTATTCGGGAAGAAATCTGTGTTCAAATTGATAAGAATAGTTATTACTGTCTTGGATTTATAGCGCCTTGATTTTTATCGAACATGGGTGCTAAAATTTCCTTCCTTGAAAAAGTCGCTAATCCTTTGAGTAGTATAATAGCGGGTGCTGGAAAATAGGTACATGTGTTTATATATATGTGGATTATGTAAATCTACATATATTGAGTATACTGGGTGGAAGAGAGAATTTATCCGTGAGATAAGATATGGTTAGGGGTGAATATAAAGATTAAAGATGACAGTGCCGAACACATGTTTATTCCAGTGTGGAAAAAAATTATACATGAAACATATTCTCAGGAGTGGTTGACACACAAGAATTGAATCCTATTAGAATCAAATCCAAGTGTTAAGGCTTATACGTCAAGACTCTCGCATCAGAGTATCACAACTGGACTAACTTGAGTAAAAAATCAAATGAACTGTGAGAGGAGTACTGTATGGCTGATTTTATAATGTGATATTCCCCCTTCATCAATTCAATTCAGTATCACATTAAAGTTTCTCCCACACAGAAAAAAAACTATTATAGTTGTTACATACTGTTGCTGCTGTTATTATGGATTAGCCACAAGTTCTGTGTGCAGTGCTTTCAAAAATTCAGAGTGAAGGAAACTGTCAGCAGTTATACAACTTTGTTGGTGAGAATGGTAGTAGTATAGAGGAGATGGCTATGTTGAGAATAAAAGCAACAGCCTTTTCATCCCAATAGGTTCTTCCCTTGGGTTACTTTACAGTATTATAGAAGAGACGTAGACGTGCCACAGATTATCGTGCAGTTACTCCATAATATTAAGTATCGTATACTTTTTCCTTCTCATTGTGTCAAGTCTAGTGGTTTGAGAAGGAACGGTGTGTGTTGGGAGTAGGGATTTAGTTTGTATGTTCAACCCTTTACTCGCATTACGGGTTCACCTTCCTCTCTTTGCGAACCTCATTTCTTCTCATTGCAAACTTTCTTATCAGTCATAAAATTGCAGAGGATTTTCATTGTTGTAAGTTGTATTACTCCTCTCTCCCTTTTTTACTTAACTCAACGGTGTGGCTCCACGCCAGGCTGTTTGGCTTCTTCAAGGCTGGAATTTTATACAAAACTACGTTATAGAGATACTTAAGTATAATTATTATTGTGGAGGAAAAAAATATATCTCTCACGTTTACGTCAGTCCAAGGAAACTCTGCTCTTTACTCCGTACCGCAAAAAGCCATTTACTCCTGCAAAGTATCCAACATATAAACAATGATGTAAACACGGGCAAAATCAAAGTTGAAATAATTATTATTATCTGAAAAGTTTGGCTATCTTATTGACTTTGTAGGCTGTGTGCATACATTATGTGTGCAAAGTGGATTTTTGGTTGGAAATTCATCGAGTAATTTAGATAGAAGCTAGCGGAGTATGGGGAAGTGTGATAATAATAATTAATCTCACTTCCTTTTTGGTGTGTGAAATAATTACCTTGCACATAAACGATACAGAAATAAAAGTGAATCATCTGGCATTTTCCCCCTATTGAGTGAACTCAGTGAAATTTGTCAGTCAGGATAACCTTGGCTGGGATTTTTATGCAGTTTTAATAAGCTATACATCCATTGCATAAAAGGAGATCCAATATTTATACCTGCAGAGGAAAAATGCCGGCGTTATTATTAATGTGATGTGATGATAGTGACAAGGGAAAGAGAGTTATTGTGGTTAGGGTGTGAAATTTGTGATTTATATTTGTGGTGAAAAAAAGTTACTACATGATGGTTGACGGAAGGAAGATGATGTTGACTGTGTTAATAATTGTGGGCTGTTTAATCTGCTCTGGACAATGGGCTGCTGCTAATGTGAATGACACGAAATCTGTTACAGGAGATGATGAAACGGAGGGAGGACATAAGATTGTGGCCCAGGATATTCGGACAAAGCTTTTGGAGGACTATCATACGGCAGTTCATCCACCGACAGTTGAGAATAATCCTGTGGTAGTCAAACTGGGGATGAGTGTGAGGCATTTTAATTTGGTGAGAGCTGAAATTAAATTAAAAACAAAAAAAATTATTATTTGAGGCAATTTATCTAAATATAAAAGTGAAATTGGATTATTTGTTTTTAATGCAGGATGAGAGTGAGAGCACTTTTTATGTCAACTGTTGGCTTAATATGGTAAATTTCACATATAGAAAAATATTTTTCAGTTAAAAATATTAAAGCGACATTCCGAGGAAATGAGTTATAGTTGGTTCATACTTCGAGTAACATTTTGTTTGGATTCTGTAGCAATGGAATGACAGCCGGTTGACATGGTCCGTCAATGATACCAAAAAGAAAGACCTCCGCTTCACAGATGCTGAAATATGGAGACCGGATGTGACTCTGTACAATAAGTAAGGGATCATTGTCAGAGACTATACTCAAAAAGCATTGTTCAGAAAATTAAATGTAAAAAAACTTGTCGTTCCATTAGTATGTAAATTTAACTTGTTTATTATTTCCAGCGCTTACCCAACTGAGGTGGATCATTATGGTTCCACCTTACTCGTTGTAAATTCCAATGGGCGAGTTTATTGGGTTCCTCCGGCTAGACTGGCAGCTCATTGTCGAATGAATTTAATCAGATGGCCATACGACAGTCATACCTGTGAATTTAAGATTGGCTCATGGACACATGATGGATTTACGGTGGACCTGCAGCTGGAACTTGCGGAAGGGGCGGACGAAGATGTAGTTACTTTTTATTTCTTTAGGTTTTCTGAGATTGAGAAAGTGAAAGGAAGATGTCCTGAAAATAGAATTTTGATTTGTTACAGAATTATAAAATCGATTTCTCTGGTTTGGATCAGTTCATTGATAATTCCGAATGGACAGTGACTAATTCGGGAGCCAAGAGGAATGCCGTATATTACAGTTGTTGTCCTGAACCATATGTTGACATCACATTTTCTTTCACAATTCAAAGGAACTCACCTTCCTACGTTGTGTGCGTCATCTTGCCCATAACCAGTAAGGATCCATTTGTGGATAGTAGCTCTATAAGATATGTATCTATACATTATTGCCGGTCGAAGCACAAAGTTGTCCATTGCCCAGGAGTTAAAGTCTGTTTTTCGTTTCCAGTCATTGCGTTGGTGAACATTTTCATCTTCCTTCTCCCGCCCACCAGTGGAGAGAAGATCAGCTTAGCTTCCATCAACTTCTTCATTATTTGCATGTATTTAATTTATTTCGAAGCCAAGCTACCTTCTTTGGGTGATCACCTGCCCCTTCTAGGTAAATGATTCACTTATATGTAATGAAAAATTTTCAGTATTTTTCTCCCAAATAATTTTTTTTCAATCAGTTTCCATAATAAGAAGTCGGACATAAATTAAGAGAATTACTCACCTCTGATGCAGCTTTTATCAGAGCCTTGGATTAATCATTTTGGAAGGCCGTATGACAGTTACGGTACTTCCCCGCGGACAAAATGTTATCTGAATACGGGTTTTTTTCTTATCCCATGCAGTGCTGCTTTATGCTTGTAATTTGGTGCTGGTGGGGATCTCACTCGTCCTATCCGTGATAGTTCTCAACTTATCCCGAGTTCGGAGACCTTCAAGACCGCCACAGTGCTTGCGCCTCTTTTGTAACATTAATTTCGCACAAGTCTTGGGTCTTGGGCACATTGTTCCTTATGTAAGTTAAATTAATCCAATGAACATGAAAACGTTGAGAAAACGTTAACGTCATTTATAAATGTACAATTTAATTGAATTTAGGTATCTAGTACGCATTCCCGATTAGATGACGGTGTAGAGATGCAGCCGGCTCGGAGTAGTAGCCGAAATGGATTAGATGGTCATTTTGAAAAGGACGACCAAGATATTACATTGATAGAGAATGAAGTCCCTTACATGAACAATGCTGAGTGGATTCTCCTAGCTTCCATGATTGATCGTATTTCATTTATAGTCTACGCGGTGGTAACTGGCATTATCCTTGGACTTTGCCTTGCTTAGTTATTATGTACCCTGGCTAAACACGGACAAAATTAAACATTATCCAATAGTTCTTTTTACAACTGTTTATTTTTCCTGGTTTAGAATAACTCGACAAGTCTTGAATCTTCATCAATGTTCTTTTTTGTTACGAATAAACGTAAAAATAGTTTACATACAAAATGTAAATGCTCAAGAGAAGTCCTCCGAAATAACTTCGTCTTCATAATACAACCTTTACGATCTTCTACCTTCCGCGGCGGGAAGAGTGAGTTGAGGAGTGCTCAACAAGCGAAACTGAGTATCAGTGTAACGAAAGAACAATAATTGAATGCTTCACACACTGTCCCTAGGGTTCGGATACTAAATCTTACTAAATCCTCTACTAAATCTTAAAAGGATTCACAGTAGAATGGCAGTTGCTGTTACTGATCTACTACCTTATTAAGATTTTACTGCACTCCTCGCTGTTACGTGATAATAAGTTATTGTTATCATTGTGGTTACATGTATAAGGTATATGGCAAGGGAACGAATAACATGATAGACAAACCTAATTAGACTGATACAACTCACACGACTCTCACTGTAGCAATATTGTGAAATCTGTAGCTTCCAGTTGAATATTACCATTGCGACAACAGGGGTGATTTTTCAGAGACATCATGGTGCCCCCTCCCTCAGTAAATTATTCATTTAGTGGGAAAAGTTACGACAGAGTAAGCAAATATTGGCATTTTTTGCGGACAACGGTCCGCTTTTTTATTTTTTTTTTGGGTTGCGACTTAAGAATATACAAGAAATAAAAATAGGACTAATAATAATGCATTATTTTAAACTTCATCACAAAACCCCGTCGTATTGGGTTGATATATGTAACGTAAAGAATAATTAATTTTTTGTTTTAAAATTTTTTAAAGTTTTTTACGTACATTTTTTTTGTTTTGTAGGCTTTTCTATTGGTTTTAGGAAATGACATAGTATAGTATATAATATTATGGCAAAATAGACAAGAAGTACTCAATTGTCCATGTATGCATATACGTATTAACCTTAAGTACACATAAGTTAATTCCTAGATATGGGTAACATGTTGTAAAGGCAATAGAAGAAGCGAGATGTGCGACCACTTACATAACTAACTAAAGTTCACCGTACGTACACGCTTATCTGAAAATATTTTGGCCAATCCGATGCGCAATGGCGCGTGACTCTTGTTCGGGAATCTCACAGAACACTGACTCTAAATCGCGTGTGTATGCCAGGCGCTGCCACGATGCATAAAATACACCCCTTATTTTGTCAAAAGCTTCCTTGTCGTAAACCGACCTTGCAGTATTTGTAAGATCAAAAGGCTCTGGAAAGATAGAAAAAAAGTAGCATGTCAAGAATGTTACTTTTACATTATCAGGGACCCGTCCTATCCGATTCAATTTTTAGAACTTCAATATAATGTTTGCTGCGTAAATCTGCTGCAATCGTTTATATCTTTACATTACAAAACCCGTCGTTAATCCATAAAAAAACATTGTTAATAGATTACAACATATGAATAGAAACATGTTAGGAAGTTTCAAATATTTTCTTCCTGCCTTGTTTCGAAACTGATTTCGCGACACCTTGACAGCGCGAAGGCACCAACAAGGTAGCAAAATTCTGAGTTGTAATTTAATCGAAGAATTGCGTTACCTGATGGGCTGTCAACAGAAGACGGAGGTGTCGAAAAGGCAAAATAAATAAACTGAAATATATCACGCACCTTCAACACACAGATATTTCCATTGATGAGGATCGTTCTTGTAACTACGGGTCTGCATGCACAATTTAATAGGCACATGGCATCCTAAACGTACGGAGACAGCTGCGCGAGCGTAGCTGAAAACATTTCAATACGTAGATTGTCTGCCGTCAGTAACGGCGATAATTGCTTAGAGTAGAGTATTTAATTGATTAAAAATTTGCTCACTCAAATTTCCGCGCATAATACTCCAGAAAACCGATGAGAAGTTCACCCAGGCTATCTTGGTTGTGACTGTCCCACTTCGGAATCTGCTCGTTGATTTTAATTCTCTCCACGTCTAAATACGGCGAGAACTTATCTGGGTACATCTGATGCAGGCACGGTAGTACAGGTTCTTTACAACCTGACTGAAGGAAATGGATTACCATAAGGACTAGAGAATAACTGGAGATAGTCATCGACTTGGCATCATTTATTCCATGGAACTGAGCCCACAATTTGACCACTAATACCAGAGGCTTCACTCTTACGTCAAGTTGGGAGTAACAATACAATAAATGTGTATTTCTGATTCCAACAGAATTATTACAATTCAAATCGACTTCCAAATTACGTGACATGTCACGGAATTTTAGTATGGGGACTTTGGCATATATCAGTTCTATACTTTCCATGTAGGGAATTTTCTGAAGGGAAGCTTGAAGCTCATGTAGTCGGTCTACAGCTTCTATCCTCTGATCTATTTCAGATTTCTTGATCATCAGGCATACATCTACATCACTCCTACGGCTTCCGAATCCGGACATTGTCGAGCCAACAACTTGCAGGGAATAACGGGGATAGTTGGCCTGATCAGTATAGAAACAAATTGTTATAAGCATACAATACTAAAATCATTACTTGCTTTTTATGATTACTGTTACTACGTATCTATCTACAATGACATGATGGTTGAAAAATAACAAATAACTCACAGCATGGGTAGCTTTGAATAGATCAAATAATTCTTTCCATAAATCCATCTTCTTACGGTACACGTCGAGTGACTGCTGGTTAACATGAAATTTTTTCCATATGGCTTCATCCAACTTAATAGAAAAAATTCACGCCATTCACAACTCAAATATCTACATATATCAGATTGAACCTTAACCAACAGAAAGAATTACGCTTGGTTAGTGTCTTACCATTACAAATCTATTGTAGCCACCATCAAAGGAGTCATTGTAAACACTAGGAGGGTGATGAAAACCGTTCTGATGAACGGGGGGTGCAGATTTTGTATGAGGATGAGATTGGGTTGTTTGAGGCAAAGGCTGTTCATCTTGCTCGCTGCAAGCTGAATTTGTCTCGCTTTTCACACTAGAAGCAGAAGAATCCGGTGCACAGGACGTCGAAGCTTGCATCGATGGCTGGAACTGATGACTGGAGTTTTCGTCCATCGCTGAAACTGGAAGCTGAATAATGGTTTGATCGGGCATTTGTCCAGGATGTCCCATCGGTCTCTGTTGGTTTTGCATAAGATACTGTCTCTGCTGGTGATGATGGTGGTGGTTATTGTTATGTCGATTATGCCTGGGGTTATTGAACCGATTCCGATTGTAGACCCTCCTGTTAAACATCCCATCATTTTAAAATAGCATCAACATTGAAAATAATAATTTTATTAATATTATCTGTGCAAATTACGCTACCTAATTACTTATACTTCTGAACAAAAGTGCAATATTTTTTTCACCCAGTGTAGTACCAGAATCCCTATTAATTAACTACTGACCTAAACTCATTCTCATTTTCTCATCCCCTTGAGACTATTAAAATAGATCACGCATGTCACTTTAGATGGATGTAGATAAGTACATACCAATTATTATTATTATTTCTATAGTTGCCATAGTGACCATAAGCTGGATTGTGGTATGCATGGTTGTGGGGTTGGTAGCCTCCATGTGGGAATCGATTATGATTGCCGAAGTGGGGTTGGTTGTGGTAGCTATGATATGCGTTCGGTCCTTCCGTGCCATGCATTCTTATCATTTTGTTGGCGTTTCCTACGCGAAAATGTCGTTGCTGTCCTGGCTCACTCCACTCCACCACACTTTTTCGATTGTTCACGACCTTTATTTGCAAAAAATTACTCTTCATAACTATTTGATGCGTCCCCTTGTACGAATTACTACATTTGATAAAATGAATTAATCGTACAAAACACTAAAAAACACCTCCATCCAGTTCAGTAGTTAAAAGTTAAAAAAATCCTCACAAGAAAAACCCTCACACAACTAACCATCTTGAAAACGGAGAATGAAATGCTTTCCACAATAACATCTTACCCAAATTAAATAAATACCAACAGCTACACACAAACATCTACATTCGAAGCATAATTAATAAGCGTAAAACAACGACCCATACACGCACCCTATATTCCAAACATAAACCCCAAAAAGACTCCCTTCTTTACATATTGCAACTGCAAGGCAATTAAAATTAGTCTCCCTCCAAAAAGATAGCTCTCCCAGCACCTTTTCAATCTTTTGTATATTATACTTATCATTCCAACCTGCATATCAAAGGAAACAAGGAATCCATACACCAAAGTAATTATTATTATGAGATACCCTCTCTCCTCCTAATACTTACACACAAAAACAATACAATCAATTCAACACATTCATGTAACTAGCATTTTTGTGAAAATCAAAGCCACCTGGACTTATTTCCAAAGCTTCTCCAGGTCATTAATCCATACCCAGGGTCTCCAACAATAACAAAAATGTCTCTCATGAATGATCGCATCAGAAAAAGTTTTGTCACACATAACCGCCGCATGCAAAATAGTAATCCATAATTTGGAAATCAAGATAATCACCTCCTCACTCCTCCCTCCCTCACAAGGCAATCCCTCCGGCTTTTCAAAAGCTAGTCAATTAATCGCCTCTATAATCTACAAACAGATAAAGAAAAATCCACACATCCAAAATACACATATAAATACAGATATATAGTTACCCCATCCCTTTAAAAAAGCACTACTACACACGTAACTACAGCAATCCCAACAAACAAAAAATATATAGCAAATTATATATCTATATCTACACAAAACCCGTAAAACCCCACCACTTACCTCAATTATTTCTTCAGGAAGCTCCTCGTCCTGATTCCCTTCTGAATTATAACTCATTCCCAACGTTCGGTGCCTTTTGGGGGAGAAACTGTCTATAAAAGTAGTATACAAGCACCAATTTTTTTTTCAATCACAAAATTATTAACGACAAATAAAAACTATTATTATTCTCCTCCAATAATAATTATATATTATTCAATAACATGAATCAGGGACAAAAAACGAAACATGTATAAGAAGCTTCCAAGCTGATTGTCAAAAGAGAAGGAAGCAGGACTCCTGCCACAAGAGCGGGACAAATCACCCACCAAAGTTCATTTTTATAACATATTTATTTAAATTAAACGGGTCAGTGTCCAGCCAAGAAATAATTACAATATTACAAAAATAATCACATACGTAAGTAAATATACTAAATACCTTCGAGTATTATAATGAGGAGCTATGTTCTTCAAACACAGCTGACAGCAGCTACTCCATCCACTCCAGCTTCTTTTTCAGGCACGTCAAACAGCAACAACTTTCAATAGAAATACATACGTTTCCCCATTACTCAAAAACAGGTCAAATTAATATCTGGGTCACTTTGAGGCAGAAGCAATTATCAAGGTGAGTCTTACCATGGAAAACCTCTGGAGAATATCTCAATTTCTCTCGTACATAATTATATATGAAAAATCCACGATCGAGACAATGAGAAAACCTCGGGGCTTTTACAGCTTCCTTGCTTTTAAAAAACACCAAGGAAAAAGGAAAAGGTCTCCGTCTCCGTCTCACGTACTTATTATGTAAAGACAAAGACACGAGAAACGAAACGTAAAAAAAGCCTTTTTAAGATTGGTAAAACCACACGATACACCACTATATGTATAGCTAAATAAATATTTATGTATAAAAGGGAAGGGAGGAGATTTGGAAATGGTATATAGTTTTTCCTATATACTGAAAACACCAAGCTTAAAAGTTAGAAGTTTGACAGATGCAGATGACATTGCAAGTGCACAAAAACACAAATGCCGCACGGAAGAGCCCAGGTCCTTGCTCCATTCCATGCATTTGACGAACCAGTTATTAACTGCTTCACCACGTCCACCGTCCAATAGCATTTGCTATACATACGCCTCCTATACACTTAACTTGTAATCATTCCAATCCACCTCTAATAGGCTACTATTTACAGCAGCGCAGTGGATTTAAGATTTTTAGACAGAAATGTAAATACATTTAAATATAGGTTATATATTATAATTATATATAGACGAACTAGTTGATTTTATTTTCTGTGGTTTTTCCTGAAAATAATTACTACAATTATTTATAGCAAACTACACTCTAAAAACACTACACTCTATTGTTAGTCAACATTCCCCAATCAAAAGTTTAAAATATGATGAATCGTTTTTTGTAGAATTAAATTCATGGTATAGATATAAAATAAACGAACTGCTTTCTATGTACTTTGTGCGCATTATTATGAAAGTCAAGATGCTTTTAAAATGATATTTGAAACTGACCGTTTAAATCCATTTGTAAAAAGTACGTAAATATAGTAGGTGTATAGTTCTTTTCGTTTCATTCAAACATGGCTCGAGAGAAACATTAGAGAGAGATGAATCTATTGAGAATTTGAAATGAAATTGAATTTTTTTGAATGAGGTTCCGCAGAAGATAAGTAAGTATTTGTATTTATTATTATTTACTTACGATCAGACTTACAATTAAATACATAATTACTACATACTTAACTCATAACTCACAATCAGATTGTTTGTGCGGACTCATGATCTCAGGTTACCCCGAAAATGACATTTCATATGTCCCCATCCATTGCATTGCATACATAAAGCATTTCCTGAGACCTTGATTTCACTAGTGCACTTAACCATGGTTAAATTAGCCATTGGTTAGTTTAACCATTA
>JAQFXU010002666.1:0-19508 GCA_034693705.1 Spatulosminthurus flaviceps
ATCAAATACGGTGGTTGTTATTTCAGTTTGCTTTTAAGCAATTCGTGCATTAGACCACTTTGCTTCTCCAGCGACGAAATACACTCACAAGTTTATATGAATGAGGCTAGATTTGTTGAATTTATCTACCGATGCGATGGGATAAATTAAAATAACAATTTTCACATTTGCAAGTACTTTGAGTAGTTAAGCTAATTTTCCCATGGGGCAGAGTAACTTGTGTAGTTTTAGATGGTGTTACATCATCCTCTAAAAAATTACATCTGTTATTGTAAGACTGTGAAGTTGAAAGTTAGGAAAAATAATACTGCTCGATCAACTAAAAAAAAACTATGGTGATTGGCCAGATGTTAAATTCAATTACAGGAGCTGACACTAAAATGCAAAGCAATATGGCTTAGCAAGACTCGGCTATAGCAGGTAAAATAAATAGGATGAGGTAAAAGGAAAGTTTAACGCCACTTAAAATAAGTCCCGTAAAAGAATCTAAGTACAAGCTAGAATGTTTCTCGGAAACGCGGTCAGTTAGGCTGGGGACAGAAATGAAAATAAATCTAGCTTGGACTCACATTGATGCAATACATGTAAAAAAATCATAAAAACTAATAAACTTCAAGTGGGAAAAATTGATTCAAAGATGAATTTTACTGCAATAAGCACAGCTTGTCCTAAATGATATTTTCATCTTATAGTACGAAATTCCGAACAAGGATTAACCTAACCTTTCACGAAGCCCCTTAAATAATTACATTACAAGTTTAAATGGCGCTGAGCTCACACAAATGGCAAATACAATTTGGAACAATTGATATTTTTAAAGTGCTATAGGTTTAAAATTATACGTGAGTTCCTGGTTAACGCAATTTCGAATTTCAAAGTTATATAAAATTATTTTCCAATTGTTTATGTACATTAAATAGTTTCCACTTCTATTCAAATTTGATAGGATCAAAATTTTTGGATATATCATAAAAATTATTACTCATCATTTGATATTTTCGTGAATGAACAGTGAAAATGAAGAAATACAATCTCGGACTGAGTGCAAAATTATTTTTTTATAATTGGCAGAAAATAGATGGTAAAAATGAAGTCAGGGAAATTTTTTATCATCATTTAAAAACATTTCTTTTATGTAAAACAAAAAAACTTTGTAGTCAGAAATTAGCGGTCATACACGAGGTTTTAATTAACTATTTGAATCAAATGGAACAAAAGTTGTATGAAGAGCGAGGACTGTGTTCCGCATTCCTATAAGCTCATATAAAAATTTAAAGGAATGGAAAAATGAAAAATGAGCTCCAAAAGGCTAGCAAATATTAAAATTCCGCTCAAAATTAAAGATAAAGAGAATAGAATTTTTTACGAAAGGTTAAAAGTTGTATAATTTCAACGCCGTTTAAATTTTTTCGCAAAATAAAGAAACCACTCATGTGGTTAAATTATAAAGTTTGCTTGGTTTACGTACGAAAAATGTGTAGAGCAAAGCAAATACTCAATTCTTACTATTCACGTTATTGTTTGTCCGTCCAATAATATGCATTTAATGGAGTATGTGAGATAGGATTTCATTATTTTGTGGATGGTTAAAAAAAATGTCATTCATAAAAATATGAAGGAATAATTTAATTGGATTGAACAATGGAGGTTTTCTATAAAATATTCAAATATTTCAAAAAAAATCAGATTTCTGTTCCTCCTTGAATTTACCCACTCAAGCTTTGCTATAAAATCATTGGATCTCACAATAATTATTGTAGTTGTTAAATTCCCGAGTAAAAATTACAATGGTTTATTTTTTGTAATGAATTTTTTTCCACACTTTTTTCAGCTCAATATCCTAGTGAGGGACAATTATTGATTACAAATTAAAAAATTAAAGAGTAAATCTGAGACATTGGATTGATTTTGACCATTACGAATTCGGGGCAGCTGTAAAGGGCCGAGGCGATATTAATTAAATTGAGCAGATTCAACCCCACTTGAATTTCCAACATTTGCAATAACGGAGCGACAACTTTCGTACTAAATTCCTAGGAAAAATTTCCCTCTCTTCACAATACAATATAAAGCAAAATATTATTGGGTGAAAATTAAAAGGTTGAGAAAAAATACGGATTGAGGGAATTTGGGAAAACGCCCAAAACTGTGTAAGCGAATTGCCACTTAAAATAAGTTCTGTAAAATTCAATGAACTATTGATGTCCTCTAAAAGCTGGACTGAGGACAGATTAGCAGAAGATATTATGGCTACGACTCATATTAACGTGCCCGTAAATAAAATTCCTCAACCTTACAGTTTAAATGCAAAAAGTGGATTGAACGATGAATTTCGTGACAATAAGCACACATAAAATTAAAGGAAAATTTTTAAAGCCGTAGAATCCCATTTGTACTTTTACACAAAATATTTCATTGATTTTGCCCTAATTTTGAGCCCACATCCGAGAGGTACCACTATAGTTTTAATATAGGATACAGTTAAAGTGGATAACAGCATCACATGATAGAGTTTTTAATTTTTTTGAACGCATGGCTGCAAATCATACAAACCTGATGCTCACGCTTCAGACACAGTGTGGTCAACATTTTTAACGGCGTTGAGTCCCCATAAAAGGAATTTCTGGTTCTGGACCAATGGAAATTTTACATGATAATAATTAGAGAAAATATTTTCAAAATTCTAGATCTGCTCACTCTAAATTCTGACAAATGAGCAAAAATTGTGGATCATTAGTGGTCCAATTCTTGTCCACATTTAAATTTCAGCTCCCTCATAAACGTGTCACACAAAATTTAGAGTGTCTGTGGAAATTTTAACTGGAACCGTGGAAATTCCCGTTTGGTTTAAATTGTTTTGGTCAAATGGTTTGAATGAATAGATTACAATTTGAAGATTTTTGAAAATAATTAAACGCCCAATCATTCCTTCGAAAATAGTTTACAACCTTCATACGCACTAAGTCTGATTCATTCCAGGGAAATAATTGAGTTGCGTTAGAGTATCACATCTTTAAGATCTTAACAAACAAAACATACTTACATTGGCGATTTAACATTGAAAGTGACTTGAGTGTTTATATTGAACGGCGGGAAAATTATAATAGACTGTCCCACGGGTATTATTTTATGAGGGGTTCTGCATATTTTAAGGTACAAATTTGGCATGTATGAAAATGAAAATATACAATAATAATTCCAAATTTACACCAAATTTTATTCGAATCGGACCATTACTGTTGAAGTTAGGGGGATGAAACCGAAATCGCTTTTTGAGAATCTTTTTAATTTCAGTGTCACTCCCATAACTTGGCCAATAGTAGTCCGATTCAAATAAAATTAGGTAGGTGGGGGTTTTGGGTGATTATAAGGGGGTCCCTCATTTCAAATTGTCATTTTCCTGAAAAAACCGAAAAACCCCGAAAAACTTAAAATCGGATTTTGGGAAAACTATCGATAGGGACCCCAATGAAATTGCCTCAAAAGCTTAAGTTTAAAATTTCAACTCATTCGGATATTCCAGTGCCGAGATATGGTGGCAAGGGCTTGGAAAACTGAAAACTCCCCCAGCCGGGGGGCACACGTAAGAATTTTTTCATTATTTTTCCCAACCCTTACCAAGTACTGCCAAAAAGAAAAAAATATTTTGGTCGATTCCCTTACCATCGTTCAAAGTCGTGATTGATCCTAGTTATACAAGCTCATAGGCAATTTTAAATATGATCATGGAATGGTTTAGCTGAAGGGTAGTTTCATTTTTGCAGACAATGAATTTACGTGGGACAAGACTATCTACTTATCCTACAGGTCAAACAAAAGGTGATAAAAATGTTGAACGGCGTTGAGTCACAACAAATAATTTTGCCTCAATGCAAACTGCAGAAATCATTTGTTTAAAAGCGTTTATGGATTTCAAGTATTCTATTATTTTCATAGAAATAAAAAGTGATATGATAAATTTTCCTTGGAAAATGCATAATGATCGTAACTTTTTTTTTGAAAAATTCCACATTTATGTTTCTACTTCATCTGACAAACTTTCGTTTCAAATTAATTGGAACTTTCCAATGCAAAAAATATTTTCATGTGCAAAGATCTGTATTAAATTCCAAGGAAAATCTCCCCTTACTTCAAAATATTATGTAGCTATATTATTGGATAAAAACTGAAAGGTTCAGAAAAAATATGGATTGATTATCCCATAAGCAGGGAAAGATTGACGTGGGAACAGCCTACAGGAATAAATAGTGTTGTGAAGTTAATGTTGAACTTCAACACCGGCTATTGTAAGTAATAAAATAGAATTCATAGTGAGACCAAGTGATTTACTTGTGTAAGTCGGATGGTATTTCAATTAACTTCCGTGATAGTGTAAATGTTATTATAACCAGGTCGTCCAGTCCCATTGTTTGTAAGTTGGAATGAAGAGAAAATTGTACAAGACGAAAATTCTAGGCACGACTCACATTTATGTAATTCATGTAAAATGTTGATAAACCTTAAAGGTCAAGTGGAAAAAAATAATTGTTTGATGAATTTTACTATAATAAGTACTGCTTGACTTAACGGGTATTTTCAGGTTACAGTGCGATATAGGAAGAAGGGATGAAATTCACCAGTACTCTAATGGCTCTGAAATTAATTGGATTAAAAGTTTAATTGGCTTTTAAGTTTAAAATAAATTTTCCGATGCAAAAAAAATACGTGTGAAAAATTTAATCCCCGTAGGTTGAGAAATCCATCTCCCGCAACAGCACAATAGTGTGACATGCGAAGATAACAGATTCCATTAACAAATTTTAATTATCATCCGGAACATTATCCGCTTAATAAATACATACATTTGAAGACTCAAGTTTAAAGTTAGGGAAATTAATACCACACGATCAGTGAAAAACTGTGATGGTTGGCCAGATTTTAATAAATACAAACTCTATGACACTGAATTGTAAAACTGGTGCTATGGTAAGTAAAATAGGATGGGGTAATATTAATTGGGAAAGGTTGTGTATACCCAACGCCGTTTGGAATAAGTTGTGTAATACTTATAGGTTACATAACTAGATCGTCAAACCAAGCATCCACTTGGACCGAGGTGAGATATGTATAAGACGATATTTTAACTACGACTCACATTCATTCACATGTGAAAAATCAAACCTCCAGTGCAAAATTGGATTGAAGGAAGAATTTTGCTGCAATAATCATAGCTTGTCTTAAGGAATATATTTTTATCCTTTAGTATATTAGTGCGAAATTCAAAGGACGAAACTCCCGCCTCACATTAGCCTCTATAATAAGTGGATTAATAGTTTAAAAGGCGTTGAGCTAATACAAATGGCAAAAATGCAATAGAACAATTTATATACAATTACATGCGTATGAGCCCCTGGTATACGTAGACGCAATTTAGCATTGCAAAAATTTATTTAAACTTATTTTGTAAGTGCGTACGTACACACATCCATTAAATAGTTTCAATTTGTAATTAAATTTGATACGAGAGAGAGAGAGAGAGAAACTTTATTTTTCACTGATACCACTATGGTATTTGCCAATTGACACAGTATAACATCATTTTATTTTACTTTAAATTATGCTTTTTAATTATATAAATGGCTGAATGCAATCCTGTACGATCAGGCACTAAACCACGGGGGGGTACAGGGGGTACAGTGTACCCCCCACTAAAACCCCAGAGGGGTACAAGCATGTAGTCTGTACCCCCCAGAAATTTGAAAAGTTGATGGAAAATGTAGTTTTTTACTCCACTTTCTAACAAAATTTGGAATTACATCTTGAAATTTCACACGTTTTCTCAAAATTGCCGTCAATTTCCCCAAAATTTGTCTAAAATCGCCCATTTTTATCGAAATTCTTTCACGAAAGAGTAACGTTTCCGCACATAACACATGTTGTGTTTAAAATTCTATTACCGAAGGATACATGTCATGGCTTTGTACCCCCCGCTCGTGATTTCGTGGTTTAGTGCCTGTGTACGATCCACGAATAACCGCTACTATAATATCATCAATCATGGATTTTGGAAGCTGAAAATCTCTTCTAAATTCTTCAAACTATTTCGGGATTGTTCCTCTAAAGCTCCCAATAATAATCCAATAACCTCAATGCTTTCCATTTTTTTTGTTTTTAATCAACACTTTTAAGATTTTCATGAATAAATTTCCATATGAAAATATAGAAATGCATTCTCGCCTCTGAGTACAGAATTATTATAATATTTGTGAGGAAATAGATAATGAGTAAGTCCACGGGGAATATGTAAGCCCAAAACATCATTTTTTAAAAATCATTTTCAGCATAAGTAACGGGTACGGGGTGTCTCAAGCAACGGAGTTGGAATTTTTTGTAAAAGGTTAAGCCCCCGAAACTTGCACAAAGGTCATAAATTCTTGGAAAAGAAGACTCCGGACCATATCAAAATTGAACGGAGAACACATTGAAAATACAAAATTTATTCACCAACGTGTTTTAAGTGCTAAAAATTAATAAAATCAGTTAAAACAAATTCAGTGTTTCTTTCAACCTGCCCCACCCTTCTCTATTGGGGACAGAGTAGAAGTAAGTTGCGAATTATGCTGCTTACTGAAATCCGGTAGAGCCTGAAATGCCTGAATGAACATACTACAGCGCTAGCTGATGATTTTCACCGTGCGTTGTGCGTTGCCAATACACACTAGAGCGTAGTAAAACATGCTCCATCGTTGGAAAAATGTCAACCGGCGCTATGCTCCACACTATATACTACTTCAGCGATATGCCTAAACATCATCTAGCGCCAACTAAATTAACTTGAGCGATCCAAAATTGTCATGAACCGCTCCCAAATTATTTTATCAACCAGCGATGGTATTATTCGTTAAGGTAATTTTCCCTTTGAGTATAGTAACTTGTGTGGTTTTACATCAAAAATACATACATTATAAGACATTGTAAGTTAGGAAATTTGATACCACACATAATAAATGAAAATTTTGATGAATGGTCAGATTTTAAATTTATGTACATAAGCTGACACTAAAATGCAAAGCAATGTGCTTAAACGAGACTATGCGATAGTAAAAATAAAATAGGATGAGGTAATTGGAAAAGGTCCACAACTGTGTAAGTCCAACGCCACTTAAAATAATTTCTGTAATAGTGTAACCTTACTGTCGTATAAAGGTGTGGTACGCAACAATCCTAACGGAAGTGACACAACCAATATTTAAATTCCCATATAATTCCAATATCTTCTGCTATTCCAATCCTTATATAATTCGCAAGAGTGAGCAAGATAAGTCTCGAGTGGCTCCAATTTAACAAGCAATTAACCAATTTAGCTCGTAATTCTTTGAGATTTAATACTTTTTACTTCCAGGACGTCAGTAGCTATTTGTATGCACCGGCAGATCTCCACGTATTGTATGAAATGTGGTGGACTGTCATCACAACAACAAACGTTGCAACCGTTACTTTGAAGATGATTGTTTCCAAGTTTTAACCGGCGTCGAGTCCCCTCATATTTATCTCACTATACATTTTTATTTCCGTATGGAATTCTACCATTTTACTGAACTCTTTTAATCCTAGTGACGATTTCTACGTACCATCTAGTTCAAATCAGATTGCATTTGAGTCAGTGCTGTATGAGAAGGAGTAGGTTAGAAGGAGTAAAGATGCACAGAAGATTAAATACTTACATACAATGAGAACACACTGAGTACTCACATGTAAAGTTGATACATGTAAAAAATCATTAGGAAATTATTGATTCAACCATAATTTTGCCAAAATGATCACAGTTTGTCTTATCGGAAATCAATATTTTACATTTATCGATGTGTTTAGTAAGTACTGCGCGACTTTATACTCACATTGAATATGGAACAGAAATAACAAAATAAAACACACAGTTGGCATTGAGTTTTCCACAGCATTTCTAACAAATCTTGAATTTTTCTCGTTCTGGCCAATGGAATGCAATGGAATAAAACTGAGAAATTATTTAAGGGTTTTTAGATTTTGAAAATTATTTTATGATAAAATAGGGAGGAAAAACGTTTTGTTCAATTTTGATTCTCAATTAAATTCCATGAATTTTCCTGCATTGATCACAGCTTGTATTTTAACGGAAATCAAATTTTTACGTATTGTTGGGTTTCACAATACAGACTGTCATGCTCTCTTTGTCGTCGCAAGGACTGATAATAAAAAGATAAATAAAACGATTGGCGTTGAGTTAACAAATCTTGGAATAATTATTCTTCTGGCTAATACAACGTAATAATGGAACAAGTGAGAAATAATTTAAGGGTTTTTAGGTTTAAAAAAATTTTATGAAAATAAGGAGAAACATTTTCTTCGAAAATCTGGGAATTATCCCTTTTTAATTCTAATAATTTTACCTCAATAACTCTGATTTGACAATTTAATGATGAAGGGTTCAGTTCCGTTGGTTGACAATATAATAGCAATTTCGTCAAATTCATTTTTAATTTATTTCGCGAAAATCCAAAATGACTTAAATGGAATGACAGATTTTAGGGATTAATTAGATTTTCAGTGATAAGTTTCAAGGAAAGCTTCAAGAAAATTACTCTCGTACTAAAAACAATATTAATGTTTATGAGGAAATAGATTGAAATGAATTGGGAAGTTTGTAAAGTTTTGACACCGTGTAAAATTCAATCTGAAAATTGCTCGACCAGGATGGCATCATCATATGAGAGTACTTGTCCCTGTAGAGTTGTAACGCGTACGGGGAATCGGTATAACCACTCCGATGTTTCTCGTACAATTCGTATGAATTAATTGCATGGCGTGAAAGTCTAACATTAAATAATGAGACTCTTCATCCATGTATAAAATCAAGTAGCAATGCATGCAAGAATGATTTAAGAGGTAAAGTATTGTTGGTATAACTCCACCAGCTTTCTCCCGCCGAAATCCCGAGTGGCTACAATTTCCGTGAAAACAAATCTGACGATCCTTTGGGTTGAAAAATTAATTTGCAAAATAAACACGTGGATTATTAACATTTCGAACCGTGTTTTAGGGATTTCTGGGCCAGCCTAATAAAATCTCTGTCATTTTCGGTACCTTTTCCAATTTTTTCCATGCTCCTGCATGCATACACTTTCTATTGAAAGCGCGTCCAGGAAAGTGTAGTGTTCCATTTTACTCCATTGCGTATAAATTCACTTTAGGCCCGTGTGTAGCTCCCATCATAAGAGTTTGGAGTCGAAATTTTTGAAAAATGATGAAAAAGATAGTTATGATGCATTAAAAGATATTTTTACCATGTTTAGTGATCCACAGTGGAAGAGGGAAAATATTCTATTATTGTTTTTATATTTGTTATATACTATTCAGCGCTTTACCTACTTAGTCTTCACCTTTGTCAATATACAAAGATTACATGGAGAGATACAGAAGATGAAATTCTAGCTACGACTCACATTTTTATGTTCATGTACTTAAAAAACATAAGCCTTAAACTTAAGTGAAAAAATGGGTTAAACACCGAATTTTCCTAAAATAAGCACGGCTTGTCTTCAAGCATATTTTACATCCAACAGTACAATGTACTTAACTGGATATATGTACATAATCAAGACCGCGAGTAAGAATCTTAGGTTTAAAAGTTTAAACGGCGTTACACATTCACATTCTTTTGCCTTGTGCTAACAATGCAATGTTAGAATTATTATTATTCACTTTGACATGTTTCCTTCAGCTATGACATTGCGTTGAATTTAGTAGTGAAGTTATTTTACGGCTATGCGTAAGCCTCATGTTAATTTAGATTACAGCGCAAGTAAATAATCAGTTCGTTTAGTAAAACAGGAAATCTTAAGAATTCAAGGCATTTAGTTTACTGATAAGCGAGCATATTGCTTTGGCACTCACAGATTTTTGTTCTAGCACTTGGGTAAAAATGCAATGAGTATATCTAAGGAATTTCGACAATTTCAGTTCACATTTTCACACTGAAAAGTAATAATTTGTGATTTTCATTTTCACTAAACTTCTGAGCTGAAATATATTTTTTCCGAAAGCGAAGAGAGAGGAAGCGAAGAGATGAAATAATACCACTGCTAAAAGATTATCACGATGCACCCTTTCGCTTTACAATCATATATTTATTATTATTGTATCTGTCTGGAAGCCGATCCCGGGAACATTTTCTCACATAATTTTAGGTTCGTTATCACTGTCAGTACAATCAATTGTGTGTCTCTTTAGTCCCATCATGGAATGTCACGTAAAGTTTGTCGAAGAGAATTTTAGTCTGGGTTCGGGGATCTATTTGTCGAAATTTCTTAGCCTTTTCAGATAATTTTTTCTGAATTTTTCTTTCTCTCATGGTCTTTTCAGGGTTTATAAAAATCTTTTTAAGGCTTGGCTCATCTTTTTTCTCAAATTTTGCTCTAAGGATGTCGTATTTTTGTCGTACAGTCAGAACTGAGATGGTTATAGGTCGGTTTTTCCCATTTTCTGGTTTACCTATTCTTCTTGCACTGTCCAGCGCCGACACACTCACTTCTAATTTATTGAAAATATCCAGCACAGGTTTCTCTAAATCAGGATATTTTTCTTGATGTGTCTCCGGGACACCAAATATGACCTGTGATTTTTCGTTAATTTTTTTTTGCATGAACTCAAACCGGGAGTCCATTTCCAGGAAAAATTTGTCATGTCTTTTAACTTGACATCAATTATGGAATCCACCTTCTCCAGGACTTGGTTGAGTAAGTCCCTTAGCTCTTCATTTGTTACTCCCATTGCTTTTGATCTCTTAGATGGGTGTAAGCTTCGTTTATCACTAGCTGTAATCTTATCGGGGGAGTCAGACTCAAGTTACGCTTGCCGTGCCTATTTCAAAGCACTTGATAAATTTGATATAATTTTACTCTTAACCCTGCAATTCACGTAGTTGAAAAATTCATTCCTAGTGAATTAAAATCCGTACATCTTGAGAACGCAGCCCCGTTTAAAAATCATTCAAGTAGGAATCATACGGGAATAAAAAAATAATGAGTAAAAATAAGCTTCCAAGAATATCATAAAAATTTGATCAGATCGTTAAAATTTATAAATTTTAATAACCAAAGATTAAATTGGATTCCAATTTTTGTTAAAAATCATTGCCATATAGCCAAATGTTTTTGTAACAATTCATTGTAGTGTATCACTCAAAAAATATGTTTGTGACAAGGGGCGGGAAAATATAGGGCTAACGTCATTTTCCTTCTATTTCCCAGGTTTGGCTTACTTTTCTGAATATTTAGCTATATTTCATTTTGAGAGATTCAAGAGGTGGAAGGTTGTTGAATTTCAACGTCACCTAAAATAATTTTCGTAAAAACCCTACAGTACTCATTTTCTCCATTTCTCACAAAATTCATTTTTTTAAACAATCCCAGTTTCCCCTTAATGCAACAAGTGCCAGTACCGGCCATTTGAAAGATGATCACAGAATGGTTTCATAACTAAATGGAGGTTTCTCTGATGTGAGCAGTGGACACACATATAACTTGTTAACGATGAAATGTAGTGGCGCTACAAAAGTCGGTCAAAATTTTATACGGCGGCGTTGAGTAACAAAACAAAATTTCTGGTTCTGACTCAATGCATATTGTAAGTAAAGGAATGGTTCAAGTGTTTATCCATTTCAAGTATTAAATTATTTTCATGAAAATAAATAGGGACAAGGGTAAATTTCCCTTGGAAAATTTATTATGATCAAAGGAAAACATTTTTTTCATTCTGTCTCCGCTTCATCTGCCAAAATTTCCTTTTCAATTAATTAGAATTTTCCGATGCAATAGTACAATGTAGTTACAATTATTATATGTATATAAATGTATAATTATTGGATGAAAAATAAAAGGTTGAAAAAAAATATGAATATAATGAATAATGAATGTAATAAGAATGAAATATAATTGATTATCCCACAAGCAGAGAAAGATGGACTTTGGAAGAACCTACCTAAATAAATTGCGTAGTGAAGTTAATGTTTAACTTCAACGCCATCCAAACTATATTTTAAATTTGTTTCACATTTCATTTGATAGTTCGCTTCTATGTACCCTCACACTAGAAGCAGCAGTAAGCGGCAGTGAAGATGGTGATAATTGTAACGTTTACAACAAAATGACTTTTAACTTTTTAAGCCATGTTTTTACCCATACGTTTCTTTCGTTTAAAAATTACTTCAAATAATAACCAAATTAGCAGATTTAACGATTGGTCATAATTTAAATTCCACCTGTAAAAATAAATACACTCGGCATTTTTCCATTGGACTTATCACTGATTGAATGTGGATGCCGTCCAAAAATTTTTTCCTCAACTTTCAAATGCACTGCAATGGAATCCTCGGTTACTATTCCCTTAAAATAAATCTTATAGGGAGAGATATTTAACAATGGAGGGAAAATCGTCTCAATAAGACACACCTGCGAATAAATTCAAAGGAAAATGACAAAATTAAAATATTTGCTCAATTAATAAACGAAGAAAAATTACAATAATTACACAGGTTGTATATCTGCACATATGCATATAGGTTAAAATATTTAGTGGTGTGGCAATCCTTGAGAATTAATGGTATGGTTGACGAAATTGTTCCTTAGTACTTGACATTAGAAGCAGCAGTAAGAGGCAATGAAGTGGGTGATAAATGTAACATTTTCTACAAAATGACTTTTAAACCACATTTTTACCCATACCTTTCTCTCATATAAAATTACTTGAAATAATAACCAAACTAGCAGATTTGCCTATTGGTCATCACTTAAATTCTGCCTGTAAAAATAAATATTAAGACACCTGCAAATAAATTCAGAGGAAAGTGACGAATTAAAATAATTGCTCAATTATTAAACGAAGAAAAACTACAATAATTACACAGGTTGTACATATATCTACAAAATATATATATGTGTAGGGTAATATTTTGAGAGGTTTGGCAATCCTTGAGAATGTTTTTAAGTTAAAAAGAAATTCTGAGATGTTGGATTTATTTCTTACATTAGGAGTTCGGGACATTCTGAATAGAGCAGAGATTATTTGATTTGATCAGATTCAACGCCTTTTGAAATTTTCCCGTTTGCAACAATGGCCTACAAAACTAGGTGGTAAATTTACAGATAAATTCTTCCTCCATTCACAATTTACGTCTATATAATTGGGTAAAAAGAAAAGGTTGAGGACAATAAATAATAGATAAATAATAAAAATAGAGATTGATTATCCCAGAGAGAGAGAGAAAGATTGACGTAGGAACAGGCTACGTAAATAAATTAGATAGTGAAGTTAAAGTTTAATTTCAACGCCCTCCAAAGTATATTTAACGTTATTTAGGGGTACGTGAAATATAGATCCAGTCTGGTTAAATTCTTACATTTTTTAGCCTTACCTTTCTCTCATGTAAAAACTACCTCAAATAATAATCAAATTAAAAGATTTCATTGCTTTTGTCTTAATTGTTATAAATGAGGGTGACTTGGATGCTCATTTAAGGTGAGGGGAATGCGTAATCAAATGGTAAGCACTATTGAAAGAGAGGTACTCGCGAGATCTTTATTCAATAGAGTGAGAACGGTGGTCGGACAGGACTGAGGATGGAATGGCTATTCCATCCTTTATATAGACTTACAATCATACGTCATTCACACGCATTCCTTCATGATTCGTACACGTATTCATTCCAGAATATTCTAAGTATGTAACGTTATTAGCTTTCCCATCTGCCTGGGTCTTAACTCTAGTTAGTCAACACGAAAGTATGTATTCCTTAATAACTAAATTAGTATGACATAGAAATATGTCATCTCATACTTAACATAATATAAACTCCACCTCTAAAAATCATCAACAAATTTCATTGTTTCTCACAGAGCTCCGTTCACATGTAGAATTTTTTTTCAATAATTGTTATATGCTCCAGCGCTTGGGGACCCGAGAATGAGTCTGATTCATTTCTACCCATTCAATAAATATCCTTCCCCTCAAAATCCCATGCAAAAAATTTTTCTAACCAAACGCATATATGAGCAAATTGTCTAAATCATACCAAAAAATCATTACATGTAAATACATAAACCCGACCCTAGCTATATAATATTTATAGACGAATGTCAAATCCTTTTGTTTAGCCTCAAAGCCGCTTACCATTTGTCTAGAAAAAGTTTAAATCTACAACATACTTTAGCATGATTTCCATAGTTTACTGGGAATCTAAACGCGGTAAAGTAATATTCAGGTACCAGATCTACATAAGCTCTCACACGCATACAGACATCAACGGAGTGGTGTGAACAATATTGCTGGAGCAGAGGAGAGTCAAGGTAAGGATGAAAGGAAGCAAAACATATGATGTTTGAATAATTCCAAGATCCACTCCGACCAGATCACTACACTGCGACATGAGAGTCCAGACTTGCAGCACTGCAAATTAAACTACAAATACATCCAAGAGACAGCCAAAGAGGCACAACACATGTTCAAACACTGATGTATTGAACCACGTATGGAATTGTGTGTTCGTACCGTGCTCAATGTATTTTTGTATGCGCAGGGCGAAAGCGAGAAAGAAAGCCTAATACAAGGCATCATGCACATTCCACTCCAAATATTATATTGTATTCATTCGTTTATATTTACTAATCCTCAGCTCTACACTTACATTTATAACATGGGGTTCCTTGTACCGAAAAAACTCCTTCCTTCCTTTGTCTCCCACTCAGTCACTCACTCAGTCAAGCACCATGCTCTGAACACACTGTCCTTTCCGTGCGGAATGCTGCTGGTCCGTTACGTATACCATAGCGTAGAGCATAAGGTAAGAAATGTCATTTCTTCCCTTCCATGGAAATTTTTACTTGTATAGGAGCTAAATATCCCAGTGAAATGTAGTACATATAGTGGTTTGAAAGGAACAAATTTAGAAATTTATATATAAAAATATGTATGTAGTGGGTACGGAGTTGGGAAGAAATTGCATATGTAGTCTAGCCAAGTATTTTATTTAGTGAATCACTATGCAAATACCGGCAAGCTTTTCCTTACATTTGCATTTTGAATTTTATTTATGGACTCAAAGTCAGATCATGGTGCATTAGATTTCCTACTACAGACGAGCATTCTGACTTTCAAAATTTTAGTACCTGTATTTTTATCCTTCGTGTCATTTTTCATCTTGATAATCCTTCAACCATAGTATCCACGAGCTTCGAGGCTTCTTTTTAATTTTTTTCATCACGAATATTTTCTTTTACTTCTTAAAAAGCATGTGGCTACCTGTAGTAGTACTTGAGCATAACGAAACAGCCATTAAGTTATCACAGGATTAATACATTGCGTAAGGTTTTAGCATAGGAAAAGTTTTAGTGATAGAATGAGGAGTGAGGACACGAACGTCTGAAGGAATGTGCTGATGTTTGCACTTATTGTGTGTATAACATTGTGAGTTTCAGCTCACAAGACCAACTCTGCATCTTGGAGGAAGGAAATCTGATATCTCGTAAACGTGTATTCACTATAACATTTGTGCATTATGGCACAGAACGTTTGTCTTGAAATGACACCAGTCTTTTTGCAAGACATTGAATCTATTTATTAAAAAATTGGCACGGTAAAATATCTATTGTATATTGTCGGGGCCGTGGATCTATTCTTTTATACAACCCGAGATACCCTCAATTTGACCTACAAAACTTGCAGGTTGTCCTTTCTTATTTTAAATCTCACACATTCATTGAGCCTTCATTTAGGTATAAAAACCATTTCAGTAGTCTCGTTTTGTTTGCTTACACAAATATTCAATTAAATATTTTTGTAACTAGTTAGTTCCGCTTAGCAAGTTGTTGATGATTTTTCTTTTTGGGAGACAAAGATTACGTGCCCCGTTCAATAGAATTTATAGACAGCCTATTCTGTTGCTTGCTCCCACACAGCTTACCAAATAATGGTAATAATATATATAAACCGTAGTGTAACAAATATTCAATCAATTATGATTAAAAATTCTGTGGCAATTATTGAACAACTAAAGCATGGTATCACGATTTTACCAAGATTCACAAAATGTTAGTTTTTCATCATCAGTATTCACTCGATTTCATTTAATTTGTGTCACATTGGATTTTGATAAGGTTGTGTGTTAGGTATAACGTATGAAGAATAAAAGGATTCCATGTTTCACATTTGATGAAACAACAATTGAACACATTTGTTACAAATATCACCACACACGTAATTCGGTGTTGCTAGCAACAGAAAGATACTGACTCAATAATCTGAAAAACCACGCAAAGAATGTACCATCAGCGTATCCATTCGGACAAAAGACTCTGTTACCGTCACATTAGGATTTACAGTTAAGGTTTGACTGCAGACATTGATGTGGAATTCTGTTAATGATCCATCCCATTGTAAGGACATTTTCGTGTTCCGGATCAAACTTGAACCTGTCACTGCTTCGACGAATTCAGCCAGCTTTTTTCATCTAGAATACATGGGGTTAATTGGGTTAATGTATGCAAAATAATTATGCACGCCTTTTCACAAAAGTAAGTTATTACCGTACGAAAGTGCTAAGTAACTCTTCAAATTTTCGAAAGACTGTGAGCTCAGGCTCTACTGGGGCAAACATTGACAAAATATCCTCAATTGTCGGCTTGACCGAACTGCAATCCTTGAAGTAAGAGAGAACGTAATCTGGGTTTTGGGATAACCATGCAAATACTTCGGTGGTTTTAAATCCCAAACGGAACTGATTCCACTGTTCTTTACGTGTACTAAAGACGGAATACGTTTTCAGGTTACAGAGTACTACTTGCACATTGCTAGCGGTAACGGCGTACGTCCATCCTGATTCTATGATTACGGTCCTTACGTCAATAGGAACAGTTTGGAAACTTCCATCCCGGTAATCCTTAAGCTAAAAATGATCAATTTAACTGCTAATACGGTCCTACAATTGAAGGTTACCGACAAGAATGTATTTATATATTACTTGCTCTACAGCTGCTCTGTACTCTCCTGATGGAATATCCTCTATATATTTCCACCATATCAATTAATTCCCCAAAATTTTCGCTCCCAAAAAGCATGTATGGTACAATTTTACTCACGCTAAAAGAACCAGAATTCAAGTTCATGATCCAAAATCCCAAAAACTGTCCCAGGGAGAAAGAGACAAATTCATTGAGAAGGCACACATCCTTAGCTGGTATTAGATGATTCATTTCCCCATCGAAAATTGGCACACATTTGTACATAGTTTCAGTGATAATTTTATTCATGAATAATAAAGTATATGATCTCAACGCTCCCCCGATATCGATCGCTAGCAAGAAATAAGAGATCGAATTACATGGAACGCATTTAATCATATTTAAACATTAAAATCCAAAAAAAGAAGTAATATTTACTTTCCACTTCCGATAGACGCAGTCGAGGTACTTTTTCCAGACTAATGGAGCAATTAAATTTAGGCAATTCAATCTCCACGACAATGTTCTCAAACGAAACTTGGCCAATACAGATATTTTCGACACCTGTAAACTTTTCCCGCACACAGGTAACAAATAGCTCATGGCTCAGGCCTGCGAAAAACAAATGATAAATTGTTTTGACGCATGAGAATTTTTTTAGACAATCCACGAAACAATTAATAATTTTACTCCATAAGATCCTGTAAAAGTTGAATCCCAGGAATTTCCGTTGCTTTGAACCACACTGCTGCTGGGGTGAGTTACACTGTCACTATGGTCACTGCAATCAATTGCCACGGCTATCTGTGCACATTTTTACCTCCGATAAGCTCAACCCCAAAATAAAATAATAAATGTATAAAAGATATGTAGTACCATAATGTCATATAAACATTGTCTTCCGAGGTCTGCATTTGGCTGGGCATACAAGCACGAGACTCGAGTTATTATTTTTGCTGGAGCTGGTACTGACTCCATGAGCGTTATTGCTGTGACACCACGTCCTCTAACATATCCTATTTTCCACTGGAGATTAGGAATGTAACTATACGCTGTTCCCATGACTTGCAAAAATAAGGCACATATGTCTCGGTGAAAATTTTCGGCTGAAGCATGTCTACCTAAATAGCACAGCTCGATATACTATATCACCATCACATCAACATTACAAAAATTGGAATGACAATTTGAGATTTGGAAGCTGCTACGTACTTGAAAATACCACTTCTTCCGTAATTCTGAATCTAGCCAGTTGAGTCAACCGGGAACGAGTGGGGACAGAAGCCTCGTCTTTAATTCCCAGGAAAACTATACGTTTTTTAAACAGGGGATCACTTTTGGTCGTGCAACCCTGCTACGGGAAGAACTTCCACTTGTGTTGCTTGTTACACTTTGCGACACCCTAATGTTCTGGAAAAGTGATGGCGAAAACCCCCTGTGTGAGGCTAAAAGTATTTTCATAATCCGAGTTGTTTTATTACTCACAGTTTCAATCAAATATAAAAGTAATACTAATTGCTAATATGGTATTTTGTTTACTCCTGGGTTTAGTACTTACCAAATGTTCCTGATGCTGTATACGGCCTAAACCTGAACCTTGGTTCAGCATCTACAGCATTGCTGGCAGTTGATATAGTTGTAGGAGAAGCAGGTTGTAATATATTTGCAACACTCGCTTGCGAGGTAACTGTTGAAGCCGCAGAACTGACACTTTCAGGACTTTCTGTACTTAGCGTGGCAACTATTCCTTGCCGTTAAGCCTCGTACCCTGTCGTATAGAGCTTGACGATCTCGCTCCATTATTCTGAAAATTTGAGCCCGGCTTGAAATAAAAAGTGCATGTTATTACATTTCATTAGTACGAGGGATGTCTGATAAGTTCGTAGACATTACCAGAAAGAGTCCTCCGATTTCGACGAAATTTCGCCCATCGACAGACTCCTTGGTTTTATTTTAAAGCAGCAAAACATCGTAGCAGTCAGTTGAGAGGTAGTTGTAACTATTGTAAGTAATTGAACCTCAAATAATTTATTTGAAATATATTTATGACTAAAAATAGAAAATATAGGATGTAAATATCGTTATCAAAAATACAAATATAAAATACACATAGATTCTTGCCAGGCTTCAAGCTAGCAACATCTTCCTACAGTTGCTCCGCTTTTACAATAAAATTTATAATTTTAATGGAAGCCGGGTATCGTGAAAAGTTACACTTACAGGTAGTTTTTATCGCTGAAACCAGTAGAGCTATAAGATCTTGGAGAAAAACCTTCCTGGATAAGAAAACTGGACACTCTGGAAGCAACTTTCAGTGAAATCCAGGAGCTGACTAGGAAAGAAAGCGAGACGAACCGCCAGTTCAGTCCAGTGCACAGTGGGCTAAAATCGAAAAAACCGGACATTTCGATTTTGCCCAAAGGTCAAAGTGATGCAAAGTATTACCGCATATGGATTTTCTCAAGCATAGTATAAAACTACATCTTTTTGGAAATTTGC
>JAQFXU010002667.1:0-19506 GCA_034693705.1 Spatulosminthurus flaviceps
TTTGGTCAAAATTTTTGCCAAATTGTTTGGGTGGTAAAACATTTGGTCATAATTTTGACAGTCAAATTTGAAGGGTGTTAAAGTTTTTTGAGCGGTAGTATTTTGTGAAGCGTAAACTTTTTTTGCATACCTTGAATTTTTTCCCGGATGCAATGCGTTGTCCTTCAGCGTCAATCCAAGTAATTTTGGGCCGTGGAAGGCCAGCACCACGGCAGGGAAGTAGAACGTCACTTCCTATAGACTCCATATGGAGTGTTTCCGAGGCCTGTATAAATGCGGGTATTCCACGCTTCACTTTCTTGTTAAATGCAAACATGGCTAGTTTGTATTCACACTCGGGTCTCATCTCCCCAGAAGGATCGTCTTCTACATTTCAAAATTACCCAAGTTAGGAATTGAGTGTAATTTTGACATGAAGGGTTGACAGGATTAACAAAATGCCAACTGTGGATACCTTCAATGACAACTATAGTGGATGCAACCAACTGCCTTCCATCATTATCAGCCACGCAAGTATATTGGGCTTCATCCTCGGGTCGTATGCAACGAAGTGGCAATTTGGATTTTGCTTTTGCCATAGCAAAACCTGATCTGTCCGCACCCATGTAACCAATTCCATTATCCACCTGGTTCGATACATCTTCGGAGCTAAAAGAGGCTGATAGCTGCAATTTAAAATTTTTATTTGATAAGTTAAAAGGTCAAACTGCTCAAGCTAAAGAATGTGGCTCTCAAATATTTAGTCCAAAAAATCGGATCCAAATTCCAACCAAAATGTTTGACCGACATTTGCATCACGATTTTTTACCCAATTTCAGACCAAAATTAGGACCAGGATTTTTAACACAATTTTAGACCAAAATTTGGACCAGAAATTTCGACCGAAATTCAGGCCAACATGTTTTCAAACATGTTCAACCAAAATTTGGACCCACTTTTCTGACCGGATATTGGATCAAACTTTGAGCCAAAACTCGGACCAACATCTTGATCAATATTTTCGACCGAAATTTGGACTTACATTATAAACTTAAAATTGAACCTAATTGTCCGAACAAAATTCGACCCTATAATTTTGACCGAAATTCGGACTTAAATTTTCGACCCGATTTGTGTCTATAGTTTTGACCCAAATTCAGACCAAAATTTTAGATCTAATTCTGTTCTAAAGTTTTGACGAACATTCGGACCTTAAGTTTTGACCGAAATGCAGGCCTACATTTTTGATCAAAAGACGGGCCCAAGTTTTTAACCAGACTTTAGGCCTAAATTGTTAGCCGATTTTTGAACCATGACATCGATTGACGACAAAGGAAATGTAGCGTGTCTAAATTATAATAAAGTACATATGGTTTACTTACATTGTCAACGGGCTTCCCATTCTTCAACCAATAAATCCTGGGTGGAGGTGAACCCACAGCCTGGCACTCCAGCGTGAGGTCACTATGTAAGCGGAGTGGTACACGCGAGGGAGGGATTCCTTCCAACTCCAACCATTGCCTACTCGTTCCACCTGATTTAAAACTATTCGCGGCTGGAACACTTGGTAGTTCTACATCCCCAGGAGGTGAAACCTCTTCCATCTGCGAACCACTTCTTAAAGGCTGGAGATTCCAGCTTCTTCTTGATTTGTTAATCTAATCAATTTACATTTATTCTTAATTCCCTTCCTCCACTTTTTTCCCCTCTCTTTAATATAGTAATAATGTAAACAAAGATATTTATTTCCTACCTCATTTGCAGAATTTTTTTGCAAATCTTTCAGAGAGTTCGTAGCTCTTGCTCTGGTATGGTCAATATGTAGGAAGCATAGGATCACCACTGCCCCCACAAGTACTTGTTTCGTTTTCATCATTCTGTAACAAAAACATTATTTTTTCCAATCAAGTAATATTGCTACCAAAACATCAAATTTTGGCGCCAACCTATAAAACTTCACTGGCGAAATATTTTACACCCTCAAATTCATCCAAATATCAATCAAAATAATTTTTTCAAATCTCGTCCATTTTTCCGCCCATGACCATTTAATTTGCTAACCCCATTATTGAAGAACACCCCTGAATCAATCGCTACTAGAAAATTAGAATTGTTCCCTTAGCTGAAATAAAAAATTGGATTTCAGGAATAAATTTGTTCCCCAGCCCAAACCACTTCCGGGCTCGAGGGAAACTATGGGGTATCTCGTTTCATTCACTAAAATACCCATTCAAAATTGATAGTTACGCGTCCAATGACCCTCCAACCTATCAAATACCCATGGGATGAATAGGCTCTACTTAAGAAAGTTTTTACTCTAACAGTGACAAAATCATAGTAATATGCGATTTGGTCAACGAAATTCCTGCCCAATTCGCAGTTTCCTCATTCATTACAACTTTTTGCTGCCAATGATTTAATTTTCAAAGACCCATTTAATCTTTCTTCATTCAAGCATTTTTTTTATACAAAATCGCTGATTTTACATAACCTCGTCATTTTCCTCATGCTACAAATGATTTTCAATTCAACAAGACGCAAAGTAGAATTTTATTTCATTGGGGCTCTCTATCCCATGAAGTTCTTATGCAAATAAGAAACCAATTTCTATCTTATTAATTCCTTTAGAAGTTAAACAAATTTTACCAATTTTTTCCTTCAAAAGGTTACACAAATTTTATCAATATTTACTGTTGAAATTTAAACCAATGTTTTCTTTCCAACAATTTCATAAATTATACCATTAATTTCCGTTCAAATTTGTACTATTATTATTCTAAAAATTTTTACCACTATTTTTCTTTACAAATTTTACCTTCATTTTTCTGTAAAAAATTTACCGCTACTTTTCTAAAAATATTTCACTATTACTGGTCTTCATAAATTTGACCATTATTTTTTCTTAACAATTTAGGGTTGTTTTTCTCAATAAATTTTACAAATATTTTCATTGTAAAGTTATTCAAATATTTTCGAAAATACGATCAAATTTGTTTCTTACGATTCCCAAAAAATAATTTCGGTATGAAATTTGAGCCGCTAAAATTTTCAGATTTCCCGCCCTTAAGATTTGTGGTCAAATATCGGTATTTGATGGGTCCACACAAGTGGGCCAAGTGTAAATGTAAATGAATGGGAAGAATAAGAGAAGAAAAATGATGGTATGTGTTGCTCTGAGAGGAGTCACTTGAACACTGTGAAAGGAAGATGCTGACGTTGGGCTTTAATATACTCTCAGCATTATCGCTCATTCATCAGTACATGAATATTTTTTTCGTATTTCCCCATATGTCAATTTCTTCAATCCTCCACTGATTTTTAACCAAGAGCCCATTATCCGGTGTAAATGGGAAGGTTGACTATACACCAGAAAAAAGGTATAGGGAAAAAGCTCAAAGTATATATGAAAAGACGGTATTAGGATTTTTAACGAAAAGTTTTAAATTTCAATCTGATTTCCCTCTGCTCACAACGTAGTTGTGAGCAGTTTTTTTCATTTTTTATAGGCAAATCTTGACAGAAAGAAGGGAATGCTGAGTGGTTTGAGGGCATCTAATGATTTCCAATGCATTACCATAAATCCCTATATCCAACCGTGGCTATGACTTTGGGTATACTGAGGTAGATAGAAAGGGATGGAATTTTCCAGGGAGACATCGACGTTGTGGATGTCTTTCTACACAGTCAATTTTCTTAGTCATTGCATCTGCTACACGTTCACGTAAGTTCATCCTCTCACTTTTCCTAATTTAACAAGGGTACGAGCATGTAATGACCCGTTAGGAAAAACACGTATGTACAACACGTACATTTCAAAGGAACATTCTGGAAACGGGTTGGATGAATGAATTTGCATATTTTATGGGCTGACGTGTACCTATGGGCCATGGTATACAAAAGCATCCTGACCATTTTACTGTTCATGTTAATTTTTTTTAAATGGGAAAATGATCTGTTGACGGAAATGAATATATGGTTTGCAAAGTTCGGGATTGTTTAGGGAAATATTTGCGGAAATTGGTACATATTTTAAACCTTCAAATTTTAGTGAATTGGGATAGGCAAATTTCAGACCCGTTTAATTTTGTTGAATTGGGTTGGCCCTTTAGACAGGGGAATGTGGATATTTTGGGTAGAAAATTTAACAGGGAAAATTTTAATGATTTGGATAGGCTTTTACTAGGTGCAATTTGACAAGGGTTGTTAAATCTTGAAATTAGGATGATTTTGGTGGTCTATATCAACGGGGGAAATTGAGACGGTTTGAATAGAAATTTTTTAAGGTGGGAAAAAGGAAGAGTTTTCAGGGGGAATTTTCAGTAGGAGAAATTAGGATAGGGCATTTTAACCAATGAAATTTGCACGGTTTCGGCAGGTTTCCTTTAATCTGTAAAATTGTGATAATTTTGGCAGGGCAATTTTAACATGCAAAATTTGGACAGTTTTGGTGGTAAATTTTAACCCTTAAAATTTGCACGGTTTTGGCAGGTAGATTTTAACCCGTAAATATTTGGACGACTTGGCTATGCAAATTTTTACCTTCCAAGACATGACGGTTTTGTGAGTCAATTTTTAGTGGAAAAAGGTGCAGGATTTTGATGGTTAAATTTAAACTCATGGTATGCGTAAAATGTAAACCCAAAACATATATTTTTAAACACTTTTTAATCTGCAACATTGCATCCACGTAGCAACTCAGTTCACTCAGTTTATTAATGTCATTCCTTGGCCAGTATAAACATAGGCTGTTCTCCTCCAAAAAGGCCATGAAGCTTTAATTGTTTGAACATACTAGTGTACTTATTACACAGCCAAAATAATCACACCATCTTTTAGACGCTTGTCGAATATCCATGTGGTAATATTCTCACAAAATTGTGCTAATAAATAACAAGCCCAAATTAAGATGATTGGTGGGTACACATTGAGACATTTGAGACATCATCAATTTCAATTCCCTAATGACTTCCCAGGCTCCCAGGAAATTTCAAAGTAAACATTTTAAACGTTTTTTGAAATATTTACAAGCTTTTAGAGTCAATAATAGTAATTACTAATCCAGGCTCCAAAGGAGATTTAAACGCATGGATTTCATACTTTTAAGAAATAATAATTGTCTTTTGTAATTATCAATAAATCAATTTTTACTATAATATCTGTCGTAAATCATTGGTATCTAACACATGAGAAGCTCAGAATCAAGCTGGAATAAGTCCATAATTTTTAATACTTTTTAGTGTAGTGTAAGGACTTTCACCATATGAACCAAATGGTTGATATTTTCCTAAAATTTTTCACAAATTTTCCAAAATTTTTTTATAAACTTTCCAAAACTTTTTATAAATTTTCCAAAATTTTTTATAAATTTTTCAAAATTTTTCATAAAGTTTCTACAAAAAGCTAAATAATTGTCAATTTACCAATGATACCGCACATCTACTCTGGTTAATTTTCGATTTTAAAGCCAAAATTGACATTTCAGTTCCAAAACAGAAAAGGTCTGCATTTTTAAAACTTGCTAATCTTTTAACACTATTGTCTGGAGTGCTGTAGGATTTGAGAAAAATTTGCCTGTCATTGTATATAACATGCATGTATTTTTTCCTATAATCACATGTGGAATTCTACATCATGAAAGAAATAGCAGTTTTTTCCGGTTACCCTAAAATTCACTACAGTGGACTTTTTCCAGTTTGATTCTAAGAACTTCTCATATTTTGTTTATTCTTCTTCTAGTATGTACGTAAGATTTTCTTATATGTCTAAATATGATATTTCAAATTTATCTCTTAACCAACATTTTGTTACCTTTACATTTGATTAGGACAATTCTAGAAACTTTTAAATGCCTAATTCCGGTCATTAAGAAGCACGGACATTTCTCCCCTCAGTACAATTAAATATCCACAGGATATTTTAACCGAGTTTTATCTCTCACTGGAAAGATTTTATCTATTTATTTTACCTCCACTTCTCAATTATTAAAATTGTATAAAAATTTCTCAACCACCAATTCCGCACATGATAGAATATTTACAAATGTGTGACACAATATATACACTCAACAATTTTCTTCCCAGTGTGATTTATTATAACAATGATTCGTCAATCTCTCAAATTAAAAAATATTTACGTGAGCATCTTACAATTTCACCCTCTTCCCACGGATATTTTACTGGAGGATCTGCAAAATATTTACTTTCATATAAAAGAAATAACAGAATTTTATCAAAAATATTTTCCTAGAGGAAATTCCACGCTCGTGAGAAAGCTTTATTTCCCCCTCAATCCCTTTGGTTTTCAAAGCTATTTTTAGCCAATAATTTCAACATTTTCATTATTATCTTCAGCCGACAAAAAAAAACAGGAATGCCTTGAAAACACCAGGGAATTCATAATATTTGCTCCCTTGAAAATCAACTGCTTTTTATCACGCTAAATTAAACATTGCCATGATAAAGCATTGTTTTTTTCTTAGCTTTGACTCACCGGTGCGGGATGAGCTCGGAAATGCAGAAATTAAAGTTGCATTTAAATTATTCGAGCTTGACCCTGTCAAATGGGGGAAAGAGAAGAGAAAAAAAGTGTATGAAATTCAACTGCTTGAGTAAAAAAGTCGAGTGTGGTAACTGCGTCATTTGTGGGTGATAAAAAGGCCTTAATCTTGTTCTTTTAGCTTTTGACGTCGTCGTCGGTACAACGGAATGTCTCAAAGGGGAATCGTGAAAAAATCATGACAAGAAAGAATAATCTCTAAAAGGGAAAATTATCTCCTGGATCTTCCAGAAAAAAAATTAATGAATGAGCAATGATCCAGCAAATATACATACATGGATGTTTGGTATCAAATATTTCATAGGAGCATGTTAAAAAATTAGAACATAAAATGCATGGAAACAAAAACATGTATGATTTTTAGGATTAAAATTTCTCAGGGACTCGGAGGCACCAAAAGGGTAAACTTTTAATGTTTCGAAATGTTAATTAAACAAATGTTATACTTTTTCCTCAATTATTATCATTATTGACATGAAATTGTGAGAATATTTTCGTTATTGGTTAACACTTTTTGTATTATAGATTTATTGTAGAGATATATTTACTAGTTTATTGGGGATTGACTTTTAAATGGGAACTTAAAACTTTTATGATGTTCTAATAAGCGATTAATTGTCAATGATGTAAATAAACACTTGGGACTGATGGGGTCAGGAGTAATTTTGATAGTGTGTTTGATTTCAATTTAATGGTTCATGCACGCTTGATAAATGTTATGTGATGGGGAGGCGTGCCTTTGAGTTGTTGGGATATGGCGCGATGCTTTTGTATATGTATGGGTTTTATGGACGGGTTAAGTTAAGTGCATCGTCTCAAGTTTAACTTCAAATATTTGTTGGGTTTGCATAAAATCCTACAAGGATAATTATTATGGTAGTTTGATTAGGGAAGATTATTCTCACAAGTATCAATGCTCATGAGTCAATGTTCCCAAATGGATGGGATTCCAATTATTATTTCATTGAATGTTTATATAATATTTGGGTGATTTCTCATTTTTAACCTTGTACTTGGAGGGGGTTGCTCACAAGTAAGAATATTTTGATGTCACTAATAAAATCCGTTTCGGTTGGAAACTTTAATTTTTAGGCTTGTAATTGAAGGGGGAGCTGACGGTCAAACTTATTTTCACGTCACTATTAAAATTTGTTTCGATTGGATTTTTTTTAAATTTTGGGCTTCTAAATATAGGAGGAGCTGATTTATTCTGACGTCACTGTCGAAAATCATTTCTTTTGATTTCTGTAAAATATGATCAGTTTGGCTAAAGCTTTGACCAATCATATTGGTATATATATATATGCATATGATTAATATAGAACATTTAAACTACAATACGGCGGCCAGCAAACGAAAATTGGTTCAATGATAGCAAACCATATTTGACATATGTGCCAAAACTTTGATGAATTTTACCAAATATTGATGCATTTTGCCAAATTTTGGACTAGAGTAAGCGTATTGGGCCTCTTTAGCCAAAATTGGGCCAGTATAACCTAGTTTTCCTTGTTTCTGAAGTACATTTTGGCCAATGTAGCCAATTAAATTACCCAGCTAATAACGGGAATTTGGGCTAATTTTACCAAATTTTGTACTCAAAAATATATTTTCCATTTGCTTATCAAATCACATTCAAACTATTAGATCTAATGGATAGCGAGATTTTGGATAGCAGGAGGGACCCTATCTAGCGTGAATTTCATCACGAGACCTGATTGTCCGTTGGGGACATCGAAAATAATTAGCTTGTGAGTAGCCCCAACGATATCCATTATTATCAATACATTTGATTGCACAGCTGCGAGGAAACGTGAATGCTTATTCCAGGAATGTTTGAAATGAGCAATTGATTTAATGTTCAAAGTCCCTAAAATTCTTGCCCTAAATTTTTCCTTTGACGTCGTAGTATTCGGAGAGTATAATATACATTTATCAATTGGAAAATTGGAATGCAGTGATAAAGCTGATTGTTGGAGAGCACGAGTAATTGGTCAGTTGTCAACAGAGCAAATACAGCACTTCCTCTGAGGTGTACGTCCCTTGTAGGATATTCTTATATCATTACCGTTTTATTATTATTATTATTATTATTATTATTATTATTATTATATCATATTTTAATAACTCACCAAATCCAGTTTTACTAAATCTTAAAACCTAGCCCAGGGTCTACACGCGAACAAGTTCAATAGTGATTTTTATTTCTCTCTCATATGCATACAAACATAAAAATAATAAAGTTCTCCAACTAAGTCTTATTTACATTTCCATTCATTTCACTTAAGCACTGCAAGCAAACTTGACATGATAAGGAGAAATTTTTTATAAGATTACATTTAAACTGTACGGGTGTGTACTTGTTACGTATTGTTCATTCAGTGATAAAAAAACCCACCCATTTTACATAATTCTAAATGAGTCTCTTGAAGAAAAAGAAGACGAAAAATTTAATTTTGATCAGCAGATTTCTGGAATCAATGTCAAATGAAATGGGGCTGTAAAAATAGAGATGATAAAAGTTCTGTGTACGTTTCTTTCACAATCGCACTTTTTACTATTCCTACATTTATATTATGTAATTTGGTATGCATAAAAAAAGTAGAGGAAATTAAGGTTTTCTATACTATCGTGTCTGGAATAAGAGTATAGGTTCGAGAGGATGTGCAAGGATTGCCCAATAGTAAATACTTATACTTTTTGAATATTTTTTTTCGAGCAAAATGTAATTTGCAATGTAAATCAGAGATTGGGACTTGACTCAGAAGTTTTTTTTCTGATATGATATTACGTGGCATTTTGTAAGGTTCAATTGCGCAATGTCTTTTTGGTGCTGAGAGAAGCTTTTAGAACTTGACAAGTACATAGAGTCTTTTACACTTAAGGTTATCGATAAAGTTTATATTTACAGATTTGATATTTTTAAGTCCAGGTGTTTCTGGGAAGTTTTCAAGGCTACCTGCGCTTTTTTGATGGTGTGATTGAGATTATTCTTAGTGATGAGAAGATTGGTATTGCAGGATTTGATGTACGGCGTGACGGATTTGAGGCGAAGTTGTATATTTTTAATTAAAATTCTTTGCGTTCGTTTTTGAGCAATGACTCGGCAAACGTTATTCTGAAGTTTTTGATTCGGTTTGCCATGAAGCAGGGGAAATTTACCAAACATTTGGAAAAATTGAAATTAACGAATTTTCCGAGTAAATTCATCAAAATTCTTACCAAATTTGTCAAAAGTCTTATCAAGGTTAACAAAATTCTGGCCAAACTTATTACAATTCTCAATAACCCCAAACTTATTAAATGTTTACTAAAATTGAAAGCAAATTTTCAAAAAATTTCTAAATTCTAACCAAATTTACTAAAATTTTCTAAATTCTAACCAAATTTACCAAAATTTTAACCAAAACTACCAAAATTCTCATATTTCATTAAATGTGACTCATTTCGATGAAAATCATGATTGCCAATAAATTAGAGGGTTTTGAAAAAATACCCCCATATTTCTAGGAAATGAATCCCAATTTGTTTTAAATTTCAAAAACTGCATGGCTATTCATTAGAAATAAGATCTTGGGAAAATTGCCTACCTCTTATTTGCACTTTCTCCCACCCACCAGTTATCTCATTGCCAGTTGCTACTGAATAATTAAATAAACATGTAATGGTCCATCCTCTATTAATACATGAGCTGGAACTGATTCTGAGCACTCTCTTAGGAAAAGATCAAGTCAACAAAGTATAAAAATATCTAAAATAATCAAAGCTTCACCAAAAACATCCGATAGGAAAATAACAATAATATTGATAATCCTTTCCGTTAATTTCAAAGTAAATAGATAAGGATCAACTGTATAGAATCTCCATTGATATTTGTTTAAGAGAAAGAACAAATAAATGTCAAATGGACATTTTTCACGTGATGTGCAAATCATACAAAAAATCCATCTTGTTGACAAAATATCTCAACGAGCATATGAGGAAAAGTAAGAAAAGGATGGACTTGCCGTTATGCAATTACTGCGCATTTGCTACTACCAACATATTCCTTACGAGCGTTACGTGCTTTGTATTTACTATATGCTGACAATTCCATTTCCTTCAAACTTCTTGATCATTGAACATATTGGGAAAGTGAACACCTGACAAAACTTGCAAGTTGTTCCGTTGAATTATCATTTTGATTGTCAATACACGAAATTTGCAAAACAGGAAAATCTACGCACAATAAAGACAAAATCTTACAAGGCTATACACTCACTTCCATTTTCCTTAGAAGAAACAAGGAAAAAGATGAGAAAAGTATTTACTGATAAGATTTTGTTATTTGTTCAGTGTTCAGTTGGGCCCTTTAAAGGTCCGTTAGCGTGAGTTCGGTCGAGGTGGTTCCAAAATTCTCGGATTTTTTAAGAATTTTATCATTAGTTTAACAAATCGTCGGCGAAAGTCCAAAAGGAGCTATATGCAGAGCTCGCTTATACATGGGAGTACATGCTAAATCCCGTTTAAGTGATTTCTGCATATAGCTCCTTTTGGACTTTCGCCGACGAAATATTAAATTGACAATTTTAGCCGAGTTGCACAATCACCATTTATAGATTCATTTAAGAGATAAAGCGCAATGAAATACCAGTTCATTCTGGGTAATTTTTTCCAAGAAAATTTATTTCCCAACTTTTTCCCAGAGAAACTGGAGGACACATGGGGATAATCACTCTTCAAGGAATGGTGACAGTATTATGCTCCATATAAATTTGAATGTTCTAAACAGGGCTAATTGGACTCAAACCCCTTCCCAGAAAACTTAATTTCCTTTGTCCATCTGAATTTCCGTAAGAAAAATCCTTTTTTTGTTAGAGCCAACTCATTTACTCCAACTGGGATTCGAACCCGTGCCCTCGGTTACTCTCCTGCCGATACCAGCCAGGAGTAAAGCTAGTGCATGTATTACTAGGACGTGCAAGGCCCTACGTGTAAGGACCCACGTGCACAGACCTACGTCCTGCGTTGAACAGAGCTGGCTGCGATACGCCCTGCATTGTCCCCGTAAGATTACAATAGTATATCCTCGAGTCTCACCAGTCTCAAGAATTACATTTTACCTTCTCGATCTCACACTCATTGAGATTAGCTCATTATCTGTTGACATTACTTCACACATCTGTTCATCCTAAAGAAACCCCGAGTCTTGGAAGCACGTCATTGCATAACCGCCGAGCCGAAGCTGACCATGCAAATTGGGCAGTTCTAATCTAAAGCTATTTACCTACTGCACCGGCACAGGCATGTAAAGATTCAAAATCAAGGACTTTTTTAGTCCTTAACGGAAGAATAACATTGAAAGAATGGAAAACCAATATCAAAGCAAATTTGAACTGATAAGCGTTCACTCAACCTGCTCGTCAATATATGGATAAAAGCTCACGTTCTAATTGTAAGTCGTAGGAGCTACGTAGCAGACCAATTGACTACAAGCATTTATAAACTAAATAAATCAAATGAAATCAAATGAAATCAATTTTTCTCTTCACAGTCGGAGTTTTCTTGCCGGTTTCTTAGAAATCCCTGCAAAGGCTGACTGTCTTTCTGAGGATTGTTGTTATTTAAAAGCTAAAGAATCAAAAGACATGGAGATAAATGTAGAGTCAGTTATGAAATCAATTTTACCTGGATTAGGTGGCACAACTTCCAGAAACTAACAGTTTCCAATTGCAGGATGAATTATGAGTATGATAAGCAGCAATTATTAACCAAAAATTGTAATGTAAAGGAGGTATAGGAGAATCTGCGCATATCCTAGAAGTGAAATACGGACCATAAACTTGGCATTTCTTTTCATTATGCAAAAATACTTGGACCGTGGTGATATAACGATGTTTCGCTATTCTGTACATTTTATAGCTAATCATTTATTGCTATTTATTATAGTTCCAAGTTATAGTGAAGTCAAGCTGCTGTTACAATAATAGTCGTATCAAAAAGAGGGGCCCAATTTATAGTCGTCAGAACAAGTATGTACATAACATGTCAAAATTCATGTGAACTTGAATGTTATCCAGAGTTTTGGTACATCACACCACACGTGTACGCTGGCAGCTTCAATTGCAAAAATATTTAAATTGTAAGAAACACACCTGGCAAATGCAAAATATCTATTTCACATTGAATTGAAAAATTATTATTTTATCATATAAATTTCCATTTAAATTTTAATCTCCAATTTTATGGAGTGCACTATATGCTCACATTCTTATGCCTAAATTAAAGAAAGACGAGCGGAAAATCAGAGTCAGAATCTGATTCAGCTATTGAGAAAATGCATTTTTTTAAAGACATGATTTCCTCCAAATCTTAAGTATTTACGGCTATGTGGACAAAATTCATTTTTCCTAAGCACAATATTATAAAAACTGTGGACAAACTCTTATCAAAATCTGTGAGAAAAACAATAAAAGGAGATGAAATTCATTGGAGTAGTTATTGTCACGTGAAAATCTTTGTCGCAGTATTTGATTTTATAGTTTTTAGTATGGATTGGATTTCAAAGTAAAATAATTCCTAGAACTTTGAAAAAAGGATCACTCTTGTACCTCACGCCTACACCTAATCTCATCGCATGCAACGGACCATTTCATTTCTGGGAAATGGAAGATATTCATCTGAGAATTATTACTGTGTATTGAAGACGAAGGCTCTTGTTAAAACTATTGTAAAATCACCATGAGTGCTCTTTGTATTTAAAGTCGAGATGTGCTTTTCTCTCTCTCTCTGTATCGATTTACAATTCGCGGGTTGTATTTCCTAATCGTATTAAATTTGATTCTGAGCAATAAATGACCCACAATAGTATCCTCCGCTCCAATAAATTAAAATGCCCTCCCTTTTTCTGTCTCTCTCTCTCCCATGCGAATATACATATATAATAATAGCGGGAGACAATAAAAGACTTTTAAGCTGATTAACATCCCACACAGAAACTCCTCTTATTGTTTTGACACACATTTATATCCCTCTTCCTATATTAACTATATAGTGAAAATATTATATATGCCAAAATTCTGGACTTTGTAATCGCGCCATGAGATCTTAAGAATGCGAAATGAATTTAGTTCAAATACATTTTGTTTCATTTCCATATAAGCTTTTCTTGCATAAAGATAAAAGTGTGCTATTTTTAATGCTTTGCCGGTTTGCCTTTTTAATACTTTCATTCCATTGTAAATAAACGGAAGCGAGATTATTTTGAAGATTCGTTTGAGAAATATTTGGGGAAATGTGGGGGAGAGTAAGAATTATTAAAAACAATGTATTTCTGGCGGTAATTTTCAGGCGTATTCTTGCCAATGTGGAATAGTTTCTTAGAAAGAGTAATTCCTAGCTAATCGAATATAAAGAACTTAGTTGAATTGATTGAGAAGACTTGAGAAAACAAAAGTTGGTAATTAAGAGTAATTGAAAGACCAGTGTTTTTATGGGTTTAGTTTTTTTGGAAATGTGGAGCTGTAGGAGGGAAATTTGTCATTGTAGGACATTAATTTACAGGATATGACCCTTTGAGATGATATTAAGCCTTTTTACAAGTACCAAGAATGGGAATGGTAGAAAATTGGGGCAAAATTTTAGGAAATTTTCAGGGCAATAACCCAAGCAATGATTATTATGGGATGATTTTCTTGCAAATATCCCTTTATCTTTTTTCTTAAGCAATTTTCATACAGTGCTTGATAGCTATAAGGGACCCACTCGTAAAATAAATTAAGGGCTGGAAAATAATGTGATGCTGCATTTGTGACCTGCTTCTACTAATGAAGTATCGATGAAGGAATTAGCCTGCGACGGGCTAAAAATTTCTCACGTGAGTGGTTGTAAACTTGGGGTAAAATGGTTAATATTTTGAGCCAAAATTTCTCAACCCATTATTTTCTATGTTGCCAAATATTTGCATGAATTTTTGGATCCTACGTTTTAGTTTTTGTTCAAATTTTACAACTTTACAGGCACAAAAGTAATTTTATACGGGAAATATTTTTTGACATTCAATTGCAAGGAAATATTGATGTTGCCAGAAATATTGTACTGCTTTAAGGACAGTCAAAATGAAACAAAAAATTTAATATTTTATTGGCTTGTGAATTATGCGGAAAAGGCTAAAGCACTGACGCCCATGGATATTTCAACTTAGCTTTTAGGGGGTCCGACTAATTTAGGTTTGACTGTACACGATTTTTTTTATTTCGTCTTAAAAATCGTAGAGTCGTAGTTCGTGTAGTGATCAAAAAGTGACAAGACGAAATATTCATGTAAGAAAAAGTATTAATATTAATGTAAATTCTCGGTCTACGGGAAACCGTCTCTTGTGCAGACACCTAACGGACACCTCTTCTCGAGAGAGATAATGGGACGATGAGGTACTGAGGTACGGGAAAGGCCACGCTCAGAAAACGTCAAGAAAGAAATTAAATCAGTAAAACGTGACTTACAATGCAATGGGTCTTCGAGAATGTTCGTATAAAGTTGCAGTTGATTGTGCCGAGCGTTGAAGCGTTGACGTTCGTTGAAATATTGAGATTATTCCTTTTTTGATTCCAATCTGTTTCTTCGGGTTTTTTTCCAAAGAGTTCGACTGTGAGAGGGAGAGCAAATGAATGGAGACGTGAGACCGAGCAATACGCGGGAAGATGTGGATCTTACCCAACTTCGCCTCCATTTATATACTGTCGTCGCTGGGCTCATTACTGTCCCTCGGATCGGGATTTTTTTATTCAATAGGTTATTACTAGGAATTCTAGGAAAAACTTGATGTAATTCTTTTCACTCCCACTCCCATGCCCTTTCTCTGCTGCCTCGTGTCCGGAGACAATCTCCATCAGAACCATTTCCTTATTAGCTCTTCTCCACTTGAAATAACAATTCAACCTATTTTTCTCACCTCGACGTCATACATCTGGGAATTATTAAGTTTCCCTGCCGCATTTGACATGAAATTGTTTTACTTATGTATATTTTAACATTACGTTCGGGCGTTTCGAACGTTCAGGACCAAGGACATTTTTTCTTTTAGCAATTCATTTGGGATTGTAAATTAAAAAATAGTTGGTTTTAATGCGCGGAGTTAAAAATGTTGGAAATTTTCTTTATGTTGTCAATTTAAATTTTTAAGGAGACAGAGGATTTATCAAGGGTATAGAATAGCATATTAACCAGTAAGTATGTGAATCGTTAGGAATTTATTTTGTTGTAGCAAGGACAAAATTATTGCCATGTTCTAGACATAGGTTTTTTAGCCTACGAATTAGGGGTTGTTCAATTACGACGTAACCACAAATTCGCTTTTAACATATTTTCCATGTATGTTCAAATTTCCTGGACTGAACTTCCTGGAATCCTTTCTTGGTTAAAGTTATAGCAAAATCTGGATCTGCATAACTAGTGGAAAACGAGCAAAATTGAGCAAGAATCGTCTGTTATTTTGATCGATATATTTAATTAGTTTACCTCAGCCAGTATTTCAGTCAAGTTGGACAACATCGGGAGACATTTTGCTAGAATCTGATGAAATTTTGGGTAAGGAATTTTAGTTACATCGGATGAAATTTTGGGCGATACGTTTTACACAAATCGGATGTTATTTTGGCCGATAAATTTTAATCAAATTGGATGATATTTAGGCCGATAAATTTTACTCAAATCAGATACAATTTTGACTGAAAATCTTGACTGAAATCCAATGAAATTCTGGCTGAGAAAGTTTAGTTACATCGGATGTAATTCGGCTTTAATGAGTGTAAGAAGAAATTCTAGCACAGCCCTACAAATAAAGGTAACGTACTACATGAATGGCCCTTTACATTGCCGGACCTAATTAGCTCCTCGGCCAGTGTGCCATTTTGCATCCACAAGAAGACCTCCATTGCGAAATCCATTAACTGACAATGAGAAAAGTAATTAAGTCCGATACTCATGAAAGATTTCAAATAATGAGAAAGAAAACGTCAATTGGAAGGGACTAATTTCAACTTGCTTTTTTACCACTGCACTGAATCTTCTATCTCCACACAGAAAATTCTTATCGTGTGAATATCAGTACATTCATACGTTCTATAGCTTGGAATTTTAAATTTTAAAATTACTCTCCCCCGATAAAGGCTTCACTATCGAAAATCAAGAGGATCTCCAGTTTAAATAAATTGGGGCGTATCTTGAGCAAAACGTTTGATTTATTATTGCACTCCATTTAATCAACCATAAAGTTCCTTTCATTGCACAAACTCTACATAATTCATGCCTGCTACTGTTATCACTGGGGCCCATCATTATTGCATGTACTTGAGCATATTATGGTCCAGTGATAAAAAAAATCTTTAGAATCAATTTCATGCCTGTGATGACGGTACAAGATTTACTTCGTAAAACCCCTCAACTTTTGATCTGTCAGATAAAAAATGATTTTAAATTTCAATTCCTCTCAATACAATAAATTCAAATTGAGTTTTATTCTAGAAAAAAATTCATGGAAATTAATTCTCTACGCACAAAGCTAACCACTTAAAATGCGATTGAGAGATGAAAGGAAGAATAAGAGGAAGAATTATTGTTGTCATACTTATTGGAAATTAGACAAACCTTTAAGCTCATCCCTTTTGTTAACAGAAGGAAATCTTTCCGTAAATCCACCATTCATTTTAAGACTGAACAAAATTTACATTTCTTATCCACCCCAATCCGCTTCTCCATAGTTTAGGCTAGAACAAGTAAAAATTTTCCTATTAATGTAACGTGCCTTCATTTTATAATTTTTTAATGCAATGACTTTTCATGTTAACACTCAATTTTTCCAAGCATTTTATGTGTAAAGATTTGGAGATGCTAAGATATGTGTGATTTTAGCATATGTGGCATCTTTTTAGGAAGACGCACTATGGAAATTTTACGTGGAATTTACCGTGAATTGTCTAAATTTTTCTTGACATTTTCTCAGATTTCGTCCAATTACTATTCAATTTTTCTCACATCAGACATAACTTTAAAATTTTATGCATTTTGTACGCATCATTTCCAGTTCGAGGTTTTAAGACCGGGTGTGTACCATAAAAGAGTACATAAATTCATGTAGAGATTGTAATGATATGATGAACGTTACATATATTTGGAATTTGGAAAAGTTGGAAAAGTTGGAAAATTTAACCTTTCAAGGGAAATAATTTAGTGTCAGTGACTTTAGGAAAATTGTGAGAAATGGGTCAGAAAAATTGTATTTATTTATGGAGTCAAAGTTTGAATTATTTTTACCACATTATTTGATTTTATTGTTTTATTTTCAAGCATACATAATAATACCATTGCAAATTCAATGCTGTGGAATAAAAATGATTGTACATATGTTTATCAGAGGTGGTCAATAATTGTAATTTGTGTAATTTTTCTCAATACAAATTTTAAGCTTCATAATATAATTATTGATGTTGAATGTTAATGCTAATAAAAGTTATCAAAGTTTTGTGAAAAAGCACCATTTCATTAAATTGGAATTACACATTATTATACATCTGAAAAAAACACATTACTCTTATTATAAATCTCTAAACTCTAAGGTAGCAAAATATGAAATAGTAGCCCCAATAAATACACACCCCTAGCAAGAATTGAGATATTTGGAGGATCCTCACCGCTTTTGACACATACTTTGGAAATTTTAACTGCAATGCCTGAAAACATTTTTTTTACATATTTTACTATCAAAATTATATCCCCTTATTATGGACGGCACAAAGTTAAAATTGCAACGTTAGAATTTTATCAATGTCACTTACTCTCAATGCGTAGTAAGAGTACGTGAAGGAGTGTACAAAAGTATTGGAAAATATTAGACAGCAAACAGCAGGGTAAGATTCAGAGCCAAACCAGCAAAGCATCAATGCATCCACGTGATGAAACCTATGAAAAATCCGAATTCAAATTGTTATTAGATGAATTTGAGAAAAATATTATTTCTTTGGATTTTTTATAAATTTTAATGCAAAAATGTGCTCCGAAATTCCGTGAAAAAGTTACCAATGAAGAAAAATGAGTTTTTGTTTCCTTAATATTACAAAAACAGTATCTCCAAGCTCCACGAATTTTGATAGGAAGAACATTAAGGCCCAAAAGGATGTAGCGTAGTTATGCTGCTCCCTGCATAGGTAAGATTACCATGAAAATGTGAATCTTCGTTTTGTACACAAACATTCCAGAAAAAAATAAGAAAATTAAAATTTTGCCTAGAATTGAAAATTTATTCACAGAAAATACGTTTCTACTGAAAATGCCTTAAAAATGTCCCAAACAAAACATTCTTCAAAATCCAACAAAATTGAAAGTTTCTGAAAAAAAAACTCAAAATTTTTTTTTTATTACCACGAACACATAAGCAAGTGAAGTCCATTCTTCTCCTTTAAAATTTGACGTGTTTCCGGGAAAAGTGTGAGAGTAGCGGAAATGGAAAATAGCGCCAAAATTAAATTCCAAAGAAACAAAGGGACGTGGAGTTTAAAAGCTTCTCTTTTCCCCATCCACTTCTTTCCCCAATAAATCCCAGTCAAATATAAACTTACGATTGCAAATAAAATGTAATGATTTTCCTTGAAAAACTTTCTTGTTCTTGAAATATTATTGGAAATTTCAATGGGCAAATCCTGGCTAATATCCGGCACTTTTTCCATTAAACCATTCTCAATCACTGCCATATTTTATTGCAACTCGAACCATTTCCCTATAATATTTGTTGTTACTAAATAATTTATATCATATTTCAGGCTCCAGCAAATCTAAACTTTAACATTATCAATATAATTTCCACATATGAGAACTTTAGAATCAAACTGGAATAAGTCCACTTTTGTAAATTTTACGGGAACCACAAAAAACTGCTATTTCTTTCTCGAAGTAGGTACTCACCATGTAATGATTGGAAAAAATACTTCCATGTTATGCCCA
>JAQFXU010002668.1:0-19505 GCA_034693705.1 Spatulosminthurus flaviceps
ATACGGAGTTATTCCTGACGAGATCAGAGATCCCAGGAATAAAATGACTCCAGGTTCAATTCTATAGTGAGAAAATTGCCTACTTTTTACAATACTAATTATTCCTCTCACTCTGCGTTATTTCCTAAATAAAATGTTTGTATGGGGCAATATATGGTACAGGATGCATGCGACATGGGGTCGGAAGTTTAAAATGGCTTTAACTTTTGTATGCTTTGCTCAGTTTGGTATTTGAAGGTGTAAAAAATGACTTGCTGCTTTTGTTTGGATGTAGATAGTGATTTTTAATGAACAGGACGCTTTCGAAGGACCCGCAAAAGGAAATTATTTGCGTGGCATTGAGCTAAGCGTTTGCCCAACACTGTTGACGCATATGTATAAACACAGTGGCATAGCGCTGACAATCCACGTTATTTAAGCTTATTGTATAACATATGATGAACCCCTGTTGCAGACCGTCGCACTCGCACTCTCGAACCTCAACCTCTCTTCAAATAAATAATAGCACATTTATTTGAAGTTTTTGGATGTGGATGCATATGTATAGCACGGATGCTAACGTATAAGTGAGTCTTATTGCCAAAGCACTGGATGTGCCAAGTTCGAAAAACCTTAAATTGTCAAAGGTACTGCCACCTCCCGAGCCCAATTTTTCTATGCAGCTCATACGTTTTTCCTCACATTTGAGTGCGCCTCGCCTACAATTTCGTTGACAAAATCTTCTTAACAATTTCTGAATGAACTTAAACCCAAACAAAAGTATTACGTTTCGAATTTGCAACCGTTACCCGTCGTACTTTCCTTTAAATGTTAAATATAATGTGGTACCGCTTCTTAGCCGACATTATATTCTGCACGTATTTATTCATGTGTATAAATTTTTTTCATACTCCACATAACACAATGAATGAATCACATGTGTATATATTTCACACATGTCACGTCTTTAGCGATACAAAAATGAATAAGATTTTTTAGGGTGGCGTCAGCCCCCTAGTAAAATACCGTTTGACCGAGTTGTGGTGTCCCTCCCAGCGATTACTCGATAAAACTGGACCAACTTCACTCGACATTTTTTTAACATTGTTTAGAATAATATCTCGGACTGGTTTGGTTTGTATTTGGTTGAAATCGAGTGTATGAGAAAAACGTTTTTTCGGTTATTTTTCATTTTCACTAACAAATTATATGATCGTTGTTTCCCTGAGTCCACTCGTGGGACTCATTGCCCTAGATAGAGACACTCCAAACCTTCTTTTGGGTAGCTTGTACACTTATGTACAAGGCAGAACCAGAGTATACAAAATTCTCGCTTACAAAATCATATTTTAAATGATAAAACGAGAATTTATCTGGTAAGTTACTTTATCATCTAAGTTACTGAACAGTAACTTCGATCTAGCCCATTAAATTTTGCTCGGCTGTACCTTTGGAGCACTTCAACTTACTGCAAAATCGGCCTATTATAATGCTGTAGTTGCATCAAGTTGCGGTTTCTCTTTGCAGAGGCAGAATTTCTCGAATCCCTTGTTCATTTTCCACAAACAACCAGTTCTTCCTGAAGTTGATTTAAAGACAAGCCCCTTGTAGCGCAACGGCTATGAGCTCGGATTTATTCTATCTACTAAGGCAAGGGACACGTTGACACGTATTTACTTACATAGAAAGACTCACAATCAGCCAATCAGAGCTATGTCCTTGCACATGACACTCCTGGTTGAAATGTGATGTCATGCGTTACGACGCTGGAATTAGCCAGCAGGTCCAGAAGTGTTCGCGGCAAACGTTTTCAGGGGAATGCGAAGGAATGTTCATCGAGATGGCACTACGAACTAAGGAATGCCAACACGGAGAGAGGCAAGAATTTTCGAGAAGATTCGAAGTACGGACGTCCTGCCATTGCAAGTTCGAACTTCCAAGATCTCAGGCTAAGAGGACAATACAGTCTGTTCGAACGAACAAAAGGTTCGAACACACATTGGCTAAACAACTGCACTAGCCAAAATTCAGAAGTTCGAGTTCGGTGAAAGAGATCTCCCTCTTCGGAAACTTTTATTGATTGAAACTGAAATTTGAACTGAAAAGAAAATTTTGAAATTCCTAGATAGCTTTTCAAAAGTGAATGAAGGAGCAGGAGCAAATTGCCAGAATATCAGAGCTTTTTCTTCATTACGTCCGGTAAAAAACTCCAAAAGTCTGTTGGAAGGTTTGTCTGTTGTCATATGAAATCACCGCAACATCACACACTAAAAAGGGGCGAAAGGAGACGGCCCCACACGCGACGTGCTTAAACTATTGCGAGGCGATGATTTTTGTGTACAAACGTAATATTACGGTTATTGAAAAAAATATCCAAGGACTCAAGGACCTCATAAGAGCATTATAACCTGTTGATCAACTTGTTTTAATCAAATTCTAGGAATTATACCTACGATTCTTGGAAGTTTATTCAATGTCTTGAAAAAACTACTGTGTTAGTACAATACAAAAGTTATGTTATCATGTGAATGTTTTGCTTATGGTTAGTAAAAATTATAGTGCACGTACGTGGAAAATTGCAACATTTTATTCTGATTTCCAGGAACTGCAGGAAATTACATATATAAAGAAATAGTCGGGACATTAGGGACTGCGGTCTGTGGTCGAGTTTACGCAACTACATGGGATAATAAAGCAGAAACTGCTGAAATTTCAAAAAATTTAGGTAAGGGAATTTCCTAAAGGATGACCTTTCCTGTTGCTGGTTGCTGTCAGTGGTGATGTCATCACCTATGTAGTAATTGTAATTGAACACATAGCTATTTTGTGAATATAACGGGAATCATATACGTGCAAATCTACACTTTGAATGAATTCAAACGAATTAAAACATTTCATTATGTCGTCCACAAGTGACGCGGGTGGATAATTGAATAATTCTTAAATGCTCTGAAGCACTACCATTAAATGATATACATGATACATCATACCTTATACCTTCAGAAATCTCCGAATTACCATAGAATGTACTGTTTATGAATACTAAATTAAGCTCTCATGGTATCGCATTATTTACCGATACAAAAATCTCTGAAAATAATATCTAAAATATCCTCTGTGCCGTAGTGACCCGTAATGCAACCAATGCTATTCATGGCACTTTTTAAAGGAATGGATTGCAAGGCAAAGTCCACGTTGCAATCCTTTGGATTATCATTCCAGCTCATGGATTCTTGCAAATATTCTTCCAAATGAATTACACAGTTTTCCAGATGACTTCTATATCTCTCATGGGTAATATAAGCCTCTTCTGATTTAGGGTCGGCACACCTACATATAACGGAGCAAAAAAGCATAATATAATTACCAAGGAAAAACGTTTTTACTTTTCTCGTGTATCTCTTATGTTCGTGCTATAAAAATGTCTATGTAACGCAGATTAGATTATCATAGTGGAAAATGTATGTGTAACAGTCGGTCTAACTCACAAGTGGGATACTTGCTGACCAAGTGCAGTAAAAAATTGATCGAAACCTTGCGAAGTCTTGCATGAAATCATCGCATTAAATAAATCCTCCTTGACTGCAAGCCGCTTATTCCCGTGTAAGTCCAATTTATTCCCCACAATTAACGTATGGTCTTCAGCAGAAAGAGTGCCAACAACGTCCTCATTCTAAAGTAAGCAATAATTCCAGGTTATTCCTTGTGCTGACCTTACTGCCAAAAAAAGTAGCAGTTGTCACACAGCCTACGCTGTTCAAATATCCGTATTTACCCAGCCGAGAGGCTCAATAATTTCTTCCCGTATTAGCGACTGTCTACTCGCGGATGCCGAGAACAGTTTAGGATCATCCAGGTCCATGAGCAAGATGAGAATATCAGCACTTTGAGCTTCCTTCAAGGCGCGCCTTATCTATATATACAATAAATATACCTATAAATTATTACAGAAGCCGGTGGCGTAAGTATTTCATCACATCAAAAATCTTAACTATGTAATAAACAATGAAACAAGTGGCCTGATATTCTTGCTACGTACAAACAAATTCTCGACTACTGATAATATCATAATATTAACACTTGAACATAATAATCCTCCAGTCATATCATACTCTCATAACTTCAGTGTTATCTTCTATATATGACTGGCAATGTAATATACTCACTCCTTCCGTCTCAATGACATCCAATGGATTATACCGTAGTCCAGCTGTATCTGCTAAAACAACGGGGTAACCGTTGATATTGATGGTTGCTCGGAGAACATCACGAGTGGTTCCTGGGATGTCTGACACAATTGCTGTTTCCTGCCTACCTGAAAAGCCAATAGTGACATTGGTGACCAAATTTAACCCTTCAAGCATTTGCCAGAGAAATTATTCCCAAGACGACCATTTTCCCGCAAATCTTTGCGACAACATGCAACCATTACTCTGACCAAGTTACAAATAATGTTGTTATAAAACGATTCCAGGCATTTGAAAATAGGGATATAGTTTATAAATGGGTGTTTTCAAATTTAATATATATATATAATGATTTATTCAAGGTCGATTCGGCTTTCGCCCTTACAACCGCAAAATGTACATAATAATTTGAATTAATAATGTGCCTTCTGATCGAGGCACAAATAGAATAAAATACAGTAATTCTTTCAGTTGTTTTGCTTGTTTTAAATTTAATATAAATGGCATTATTTACATACCACCTCACGTTTAAATCGCTTGCGAAGGGCTAAATAGACATGTAGTTTCTAAATGGATGTTTTCATATTTATATAAATGAAATTCCTTACATACCATTCAATCCCTATCGTATCGGGCTAGAAGTTCGACTTAATATAGGTATAAAAATGACCTGGTTTTCATAAGACGTGCTACTGCGGAAATTCAATGCAATGAATTTAAATATCAGAACCTAATGAATCTTAGCTATAATTAGTTACTGCAAAGAAATTGGAACAATGATTTGAAACCACGGTTGTAAGGGCTAATGCCAAATCAATCTGAATAAACACATTATTATATAATTAGTTACTGTGTTATTTTCGCCTACACGTGCAAATGTAATAACTACTGTAGTACCATTATGGAATTTATAGATATGGAGGAAACTTCCCAAATATCCGAAAAAGAGAAGGCTGTCATCATGCAAAACAATTCCTATAATGTCTACATGCACAAGGACGCACTCGACAATCCTAAGAAGGCAATGAAATTATAAACATGTCAGAAACAAATCTGGACAAGTCCGCTAACTTGATTAAGTAATGTAGAAGCAAAAGTCACATCTTGTAACAAATTGGAATGACATGATGAGGCAACTTTGAAGCAGAAATCAATACTTCCATGATTAGGAGGTAAAAGGCTAAGCTGAGCGAAGAATTTTCTATACTAGCAAACTTACGGAAAGAAGCAATAAGATTCACTAAATCACTAATGCAACATGGCAATACCAAAAAATGTTTTATGCACAAGGCAAGGAGCGCAATTTAGTGTGGATACTCAGAAACTTTATGACGTCAGTTGAGTAGTTCAGAAAAGAATACGAAAACCGGCTACACAAGGCAATAAGAGTCTAAGAGTACATTTGATAACACAGCTGGCACTCCCTACCATTTCATGCAATTATTTTGTAATCTGAAGGGAAGTCATTTTCCTCGAATATACATACATTTCCAATGGAATTTTGTCACTAACTCAAAATGTTCAGAAGACTACTTTTCCCAACGTTTGGTTTCCCTAGAATCGCCACAGTAACTCCCGTTCTTAACCTTTCCCCTTTCCGAGAATCCTTCAGATGAGCTTTCATTCTGCTTAATAATGACTCAACCCGACCATGCACACTTTGTAAAATATTATCTTCGATGTTTTCATCGTCTCCGAAATCGATAAAGGCTTCCACATCCGCTAGACACTGAAACGGGTAACAACACCAACCAAACTGATTAGAAATAGCGACTAAATTGATACTCGTTAAATTAGCATCTTGTCTTGTCGATCAACCTTCGCAATGTCATTTCTCCATGACTCGTACAGTTTTCCCAGAGACCCAAACATTTGGTTCAATGCTTGCATTCGCTGCATTTCCGTTTCTGCACTGATTAAGTCAGCCAGACCATCAACTTCCGTTAGATCCATCTTACCGTTAAGAAACGCACGTTTGGTGAACTCTCCTGTTATAAAGTAAAATGAATGCAGTTCAGAAATGTGTTTTTTATTCATTGTTTAAAAGACAATAATATATTAAAAATAATTAGAACTAGAGAATTATTAAAGAATGCAAAGAAAGGTAGGTTCAGAATTTAATCAAAATTTAGCCCTGATGAAGGCCACTGTTCGTGACATAAAGCTTAGAAATAAATAAAATTGATTCAGCAGTTTAGCCACCTATTCCAATTATTAATAATGGTTAATGCCATAATATGTTATAATGGTTTCAAAAAATAATTATTATTCAAATACAGACGAACAAAATTAAATTCTAGATCCAACCTACCCGGTTCAGCCATTCTACATCCTTGGACTGAGCTAATAGATCGAAGCAGAGCCTGAATTACAGCTGGCCCTCCATGAACATGAAATTCACAAGAATCCTCCCCAGTGTAACTTTTAGGGCCGGGAAACCATAAAACCATAGAGTGATCAATTAAGGAACCACCGGAAATGTCATATAATCTTTTCACCGTAGCAACTCTTGGGGCTGGGATTCGACGGAAGCGACCAATTTCTTGCAGAACTTGTTGCGATTTGGGACCTGAAACTCTGACAATAGCCACAGCGCTGCGTACACCGCCTAACAATATTACAGAAAACTAAATGACTTTAGCACTTGACCTATTCATAGCAATTATAAATGAAAGCTATTCCCTTATAACTTTAGAACCTTTAAGACGTGAAGTACTACTTGACTTTATTATGGTGATTTAGCGATACATCAAGAATACAAATTCGTTTTTATACCTGTTGCGAGTGCGTAGATAGTGGATTCTTGGCTTCCATAAGACAATGATCTTCGAAAACGTGGATTGAATAAACGGTTACACCCGGTTACAGAATTACACACAGTTTTTAGGAACATTATGCTACTTTAATGCTCAATCACCTAGTCAATCAAACGTTCATTCTCAAATAGTTCAAGATTTCACTATAATTCAACAGCCACAAATCTAGGCGCCCACGTATTTTCTGAAAAAAGTAGATGAATAATGTTTCATCGCACATTCTGTCGAAGCAAGTCGAAAAGGTTTCTGAACAATTCCAGGGAACTACCTGCGAAAAATTCAGAAATCTTTACATGTGCTGTGCAGCATTCGTATTAAATATTAAAAGTAATATTATTTAAAAATTAAAAAATAATACGAATACTTTGTTGAGGATGTCTTCGATCTTTTGAATGTCCCTCGATACATGGCATCAGAGAATTTAAGTTCATCTCAAAAATCGGTTCATGAACCTGGAACAATTTTTGAAAACAGTGGTTAACTACACTGACCATTCTATATGTCTACAGTTTTATACAAGTAAACTAAAAGCTTACCGCTTTCCGAGACTAACATCATCACAGTAAATATAAATATAGTCGAACATTAGTCCAGACAAGTGTTTAAATATATGATATGATTTGAAATGACACACTTAATGCATATAAATTATTGCTCTACACTTCATAATTTATTTGCCGCCGAATTCTCACATTTTGCAAGAACTCTTTAGGTCAAGTCAATTGTTTGTTAAAAAATATTAAAAATTCTACACATGTTGCACATTTTAACTTGAACAATAAAGCTACACATAAAAGATCCTACAGACCCCAACCTTTGGGACAAAACATTAAAACTCAATTTGTCAAATATTAAGACCTTTTTATAATCTCTGAATTAGAATATCTATTTACTAATCTAAAAGCTAAAACTATAGTCATGTATTAAAATTTATAACGGCTAATATACAAAGAAGGGATATTATTTTGAGTATTTTTTTCCGAAATGCAGTCAGTCGAGGTTATTGTACTTGTCCTCGGTAATGTCGACAATTTCTTTGACTTATAAAAAGTTGAAGGCTTCTTTGAAAATCAATAAACAGAAAAAAAAAGAAATTCAATTATCTGATGATTGAAACATTCTATGCTATGGCTTGAATTTCACCAGCGGGATGTTTTTCGAGTTCAAACATTTATCACAAACCCACTCAGCATAAACTTCTTGTGTAAGAAAATGGTACGCGTGCTCCGACAAACCGGTACAAACTCTACAACGAATGAAAACAACATGAACCTTTTTACATGGAAAATTCATAATAAAAATTCCTATGATGATAAATTTGGGAATAAATTATTACCTATGAAACCAGAAATTACATCCGGATTCACAAGGTATTGCTTGATCATTATCGTGAACTTCTTTATGGCACACACCGCAAGGGTATATAGGAGGAGCGTTGGGGTTTTGAGGGTTAAATACCATAGGTTGATCATGGGGGTATATCTGCGGAAAACGTTGGAAAGGCTATTTTAATAAATATAACAATAAAGAAATGGTTGAAAACAAAGACACTAATAACATTTTTAACTTTAATAATAATTGATTTCAATGTAATGCAGATCACCTTTCCGCTTTGCATAGGCATAGGTTTTGGAGGTCCATTCCACTGTGTCTGACCCATTCCCACCGGAGCCATGCCATTATTGTTATGATTCATATTGGGACCACCACCAGGACCACCTCCAGGAGCACCATTCGAATTCATAGGGCCACCCGGAGGACCCTGATTTCCAGGCCCTGGCCCACCCATCGGTCCACCCATTTGAGATCCAGGACCTCCATGTCCTGGACCACCCATTTGAGGACCTGGCCCACCATGACCCGGACCGCCCATGGGCGACATATTTGTACTTCCTGGTCCCATTTGATTTCCAGGTGGCCCACCCATATGTCCCATTCGTGGATCTCCTGGTCCACCCATCTGATTCGGACCCATATTGGGAGGCATATTTGGCCCCCCTTGTTGCATCTGATTTCCAGGTGGACCTCCCATCGGACCCATTCTCGGATCTCCTTGCTGCATTTGATGCCCCGGTCCACCCATTTGCTGCATATTTGGACCGCCATGGGACATTTGATTTCCCGGTCCTCCCATGTGCGACATCCTAGGATCTCCAGGTCCCCCCATTTGATTTGGGCCTCTCATGTCAGGAGGCATGTTGGGCCCTCCCTGTGACATTGGGCCTCCAGGCCCCATATTTTGAAACGAAGGCGGCATAGGACCCCCAGGCATTTGGTTACCAGGTGAATTCATCGGACTTATATCGGACTTATAGACCACATTCGGACCACCCATACCAGGACTTCCTATATTTGGACCAGACATGTTAGGTCCTCCTAAATTCGGGCTTCCCATGTTGGGGCCACCCATATTCGGCCCTCCCATGTTTGGACCTCCCATATTAGGCCCACCCATTCCTCCAGGAGCTCCCGGACCAGGTCCCATTGTCATGTGAGGCACGTTTGGGCCACCTGGAGGACAATTCATACCCATATGTGGTGGCATCGGTCCACCAGGGGGTCCGGGAGGAGGCCCTCCTCCAGATTTTGGCGGAGGATCATCAAACGGATTTGATGCAATTATTGTATCTCCGAATCCTGCAAATTATCGGCACACAATATTATCGTTTCCGCCGCTGTCTTCCATTCAAAACATTTCCATGTACATGCTAAGAATTCATTTCTAAATAATAACCTCAAATCTCATTTCTCACTCTATTAAATCTCCACCACATTTGTTTCTACATTCCAACTGACCATATACCAGCATTAAAAAATTCTACATGTACGCACAAATATCTCTTTTCTTCAAATCTAGTTTCACAAATCCCCTTCAGAAATACTCAAAGCATATGAATAACTGAATAACTAATGCAAAACATTCAACCTGACATCGGTGGCGGTGCTAATTCGGACATAGATGACTGAACAGCAGGAGAGGAGGCACCAGTATTGCTATTAGACCCAGACCCCGCAGTGGACGTTCTTCTTTTTTTCTTGGTATTGCCCACAGGTGAGCCAGGTGTACTTGACCCTCCAGGAGACTTGAAATCTCCACTGCCCCCGCTCCTTGGTTTCATTTTCATGAGGATGGCAGCGTACGGAGTTACCCGTAAAAACTTGTAATAAAAAAACACTTACAACCCACTACTCCTCCGAGCTCACCACACGCCTACGTTAACAACACAATATATTTTGTTATTTCATTCACAACTACTATTTTAAAATAATTATTTATTATTATTACTCCTACAACACAAGTCTAACACAATTCCAAAACCCCACGCTCTTACATATTCAATCAAATTCAACAACACTGTGTAAACTAATTGTAAGTTAACTTCCTCACAGTCAAAATATATAATTTCCCCAAGAATACACAATTTCAAATCGTGACGCCAATGACTCTGTTGTGTGACGTCCACTGCCGCGGGAAACTTTAGCGGGAGTAAATACACGATAAACTGCTTTTTTAGGTGCGTTGTAGGCAGAGTTAGGGCTCGTTCCAACATTGCGTGCTTCAAAAGCGGGAGGTTCACCTGCATATTTCGTCGTTCCATACAATCCCTTTTACCTTTAAAGAATTAAATATCCATTAATAGCAAAGAAAAAACACTAATAGTGTATCTATGTGTATATCTGCGGTTGAATGAACATTTTTATTCCCAGAAACTTATTTGTAGAATAATTTCTACTGAAACTTGTTTTTAAGGTCGCTTTTCTTTTGTACGTGTATAAGAGCGCTAACCTGAACCAGGTACTAATATTTCTGTCTTTCCATGTATGTATAATGTCTTAGGAACGAACTTTTCTAATTGTAAGCTTTACTGCTAGTTTGCATATTTACCTGCGTCAAGCCTAAATCCGAATTAGTAGATGGTCTGCATGTATTTCTTTTAGACAGCAATAATTCTAGGGAAGTTTCCACCCACTTATTTAGTGTGGGTTGGAATGCTTAATTTAAAGTAGCAGCCGCTGCCCTAAGTCTGCATTCAGCATAACATTTTTCAGCACTTATAACCTACGACCCGTAATAGCAGCGCACAGTTTTGCCAAAACCGTTTAAAACGGAACTTCGTGATTTGGGCAAAACACGATTTCGTGAACTTGAAAAGCGAAACATGATTTTTCACTAGCTATCATCCAAGTACATCTTTTCAGAAATTTTTATGATCCCATGTCAACGCTACCGGTCATAGCAGGGCCCAATGTTCATTTCTTTAACATGGCGTAAACGGCAAGTATGGTTCCTTTCCTTACAGCAGGGCCGCGGCAAAAAGTGAGCCAACGAATGGATAATGTAAAAATGGATGACAAGCCCCATATAGCTTAGCGGCTATGGGCTCGGATTTATACGAGGGTCGTCTGAGTTGTACTCGGATTCAAATCGCGGGTGTATAGAGTTTATAATTTGGTTCAAGCAAGGGGGTTCTTCCCCACTGGGTTATTCCCCTGACGGTTCAGACCTATGACCTCTAGTGCGAGGATTCCTCAGCTCATAGTTAGGGTTAACCATTGAAACTTCGTAACACGAATTGAATACAAGCTTAAGATGGTTGACAACTCTGTAATACCTATGGGTATGAATCGGAGTAAAAAAGCACATTTTTTATCACCGAATCTTATAGGCCGAACTGATTTTGACCCCTTAACTAAAAATATGCTATTGGAAACATGATGTAGCATAGATGTCCCTTACTCATCAGAATGATCAAAGCCTGGTGAGCCTTTTTTTACCGTGAAAATTTGATGTTGAATGCCCTTTTATTAAGCGCTCCACCCTTCTTTATTGCTACTAAACAATTCCTGTTTTAAACCATTAATGGAAGGCGTGATCACAACTAATTGTAAGCTTCATTTTGAGAAGACGTTTCTTTATTTAATTCTTCGAACTTTTCTATTATTAGCGACAGCTTTATTTGAGTATAATGTACATACTACGTTTATCTACTTCGGCGAAGATTAATTTTGGTATCTGCTTTCCTCTTAAAAAAAGTTATTTTAATGCGGTCAAGTCTTCCAGTGCTAACCATAGGTGGTAGTTCCTACACCATTCCGAGCCTTATAACATTGCAACACTGCCTTCAGAGTCGGGATAGGAAAAATAGGATGATACCGTTCCAGTTCCAGGTGTACAACCAGCAGCACTGTATTTAGCTAAGTTAATAAAAATTCCATCCTAAAAATAAACAAAAATTAAATATTCATTAAAAAAATCCCCAAAACATATTTCCTAAGTGTCCGTTTCAGTTAAACCTTTTTGGGTTCATATATTATGTAAGAATCCTCTAATAAAGCATTTTAGGAGGAATTAAGGATTTATACAAAGGAGTTTATTTTTACAAAATTTGTAAAAAATACTTGAAAGTCTTCAGACATTTGCTGTTTGTACTCATTTTGCAAGAGGTGTCGCACCCCTAGGAATTTTAGCAGGCCGTTTCTGACGCCACCTGGAACCCGATTCCTACGCCCTTGGAAATAAACCCAAAAAATGCATACACATGCTGTTATATGGAAACATATTCAATAAATTTATCATTATTGCAAAGAATTTGTCAAAATACAGTGTCTGCTGAAACTGCGTTGATGTAATTCTCTAAATACCCAAATGGTACCAATAAGACATCTTGCTCTCATTAGTGAGAGAAAGGAGCCAGAGCCATGTAATTATTAGAACCGAAAAATGTATACATTTCCTTCCTTACTTATAATTCAGCAATCAGCATGGGCAAACCTGATGATGTCCCAAGTATAATAATTATAACAAACAACCCAGCTCCTGAAGATGCTAATTACTTGTAACATCACTGAAGTCTGTGCATACACAGCATCTGCTTTTAAAGATTTACCTTTTTCAAAGCTCGTTAGCATGTTTGCTATTTGCTCATAGTAAGTGTAAGCGAACAGGAAGGAAGGAACGGTCCTCAACTCTCCCTGTCTTCATTAATTTCCATCCTAATATATCATCCTCTTTGATATCCTCCTCCTCAACCCAGGAGGCTTTCCCAGCCCCGCACTAAATCTGACTTTTAGATGAAGCCTCCCATATTTCTGTACAACTTCCTATAAATAAAGGTATTCGTTGTACAGGAAAAATTCGCATTTAAAAAAGTCCTTCCGATAGCAAAAAAAGGAATGCAAATAAAATCTATTTTCCTTCCGAACCTACATAATTTATAAAAGGGCCGAGAGCCACGGATGCTGAGTAAGGAACTGATCAATTCTCTTCCAACCTATACATTCCCTATGAGTCGGCCCTTGGTATAATAATAATAATAATAAAAGGAACGAGTCTACTGTAATAAATGAAACTTAAAAAGTAATAAAAGTAGGTCGCTCAGGATTCCTCAGGATTCCCCTGAATAGTAGAAATCTATTTCGCAAAAGAGGATCAGCCGACCTTCTACCCTACACTCTCAGATGAATCTAAAAAAAGACGAAAAAATGTCTACGCCGTAAAAAACCATCAATGGATTTTTTCTACATGTACACGACCACCAAGTAGATATCTACATGTATAATGATGAATATATATTCAATTCCCCCATTCTGTATTCATATATGAATGTGGCCACAGGTACATATATGAATAGTGTATGAAGTTCTTCCGGTCCCATTTATTTGTAAGGAGAAAGAAAAAGCAAAGTGAAAGCTGTAGGTTTCGTTTGTACAGAAAGCGATGAGAGCGGAATTGAAACCATTTTTCTCGTTGGTGTGTAAGTAAACTATGCAATTTAGTCATTGTGTTTTGCCCATGTATGTATGCCTACTCATTCAAATGGATATGTACATCAACTATGTATCTACATATTAGAAGGAAAAAACTATGTGTGGAAAGTACAAAGTACTCCCCCATACCTTTCAGACAGAGAGATACCATATACGGAAAGAATAGGTTAAGCGAGAATTTAGTGGATTTTGGGGTAAAAATGACTATTTCCTATTTTACTTTTCTCTCCTTTTCCCCTGGCACAGATCCAGGTCCATGGTTTTTTGGGGGAAGAGACTAAGTGCGAGGATGGTCCGTGGTCACCAAACTCAACAGAATCAAGAAGAATGAATGGGGACGGGAGGAGTGAGAGGCATCTCCGTGAGTATTCTACAATGAAGGACGAATATATACACATAGAAATATATGCACACTCCACGAGGAAAAACAAGGACCACGATGGATGGACGTTGCTAGAGCAAAGGGAGTGAGACAGCGAGAGAGAGAGAGAGAGAAAGGAAAATGTGAAAGCAAACATGTGAAAGCAAACGCAAGTTGCCGATCGATCGATCCAGGACGGACGATGGTGTTTTCCCACCCGGCGCATGCCTTACCAAATGCTAACATTTTTTCTTGGGCTTTCCACGCCATAGCAAAGCCACCCAGAGCCGTCATTGAGGGAGGCTGTGTGTCCGGGTCCTACATATACGTATCAGCATACTAAACCTTTCGGATCATTTTGGCCTTCACAGACTTTCCTTCTCCATATAGGAGAGCGGCGGATCAACCCACAAGGCGCTTCCTCTCTTCTCACTATATAGTAAAGGGATACAAAGCACATGTATACATACACATGGCCTAGAGTAGCTCACTCAGTACAGCAAGAAGACCCGCTCCGCTCTCACACTCACATATTCAGTCATTTTCTCAACTCTGGAGCTCGCTGCTCTCTCTCTCTCTCTCCAATTCCTACGTTTCCTCTCGCTGCTTCCTTCCATTCTAGAGCTATAGAGCAAGCAAAACAATTCCTTTCATTCCTTGAACGTGACTTGTTGAGTTCTCTCGCTCCTTCTCCTCTCTCTCTCTCTTACTGTTTCTCTCTCTCTCTCCCTCTCTATCTATTGCAACATCGGATTCCGGATTCTATTCCAGTGCATACATAGGATTTCAACTCGGGAAACTCCACATAGAAGATTTCCACATCAAACTCGCTCCATAGGATCCAAGCCGTGCAGGATTCCAAACCTAGGACTTTCACGGGACTTTCTCCTCATCTATCTTTTCCTTTTTGCTGCTCCCACAGCTTTTACTCTTAGAGTAGAGTCGGAGTATGGTGCAAGAAGATGAACGTGATCATCTCCAACCAACTGCCAACGTCTGTATATAATAGAAGCATAAATCTCCGGACACCCTTCCAAAAACTTGGACTTTCTCCCCAGCACTAACCAGTCTGTTATTAGCCAGGCATAACGGTGAAAGTATCCTCAGTTTTATAACTATGTGAAAACGAAACGTATTCTGACTACAAGTATTGATTAAACAATTGTCAACGAAAATTGAGGATTTTCTCTCTCACATATATAAACACACACACACACACACACACATTCAAATACACTTCCACACACACACACACACGCTTTTCATTTCCCAATCTTTTTTTGAGAGGCAGTGACTGAAAGCGTTGAATTGAAAATAAAGCTGGTGCTGAATGACATGTAAGATTCTACTGGAGTAATAGGAATTTGGCATGACTTTTTCCGCCTAAAAGAACAAATTCCGGCTCATATGGTACACTTGTGCTTGTATGCACATGGGAAAGTGTGCTTGTAGTAGCAAGGAAAAAAGTGTTTCTCTGTACGTATCTTAATGTACGTGTGGCTTTGTGCTCCGTTGTCCAGGAAATCAAGTGACAGGATGAAATTACGTGGAAACGGGTTCTAATAATACTAAATAGAGTCCCTCAGTACAGGTCGGATATATAAATACATGTATACAGTGGAGGAGAAGGGAAAAAGCCCCACATTTAATGTGTGACCCAAGCTTCCACATAAGTAGTTATTTTACTGGAGAAAGTTAGTGTTTTCGTGCACAAATTGCATGTCAGACGATTCCTTTGGCCAGACTTGTCTCTATTTTCCCGACGGATCAGTCTATACATCCAAGCAATTTACCTGGATTCCGTGCTCCTTCTTTTATCCATCGTACACAGTGTGACAAACCCATTGTAATAACAACCACTAGAAAAATCTATGTTTTTTATTTCTCTCTCTCTCTCTCTCTCTCTCTCTCTCTCTCTCTCTCTCTCTATACATACAATCAACAGTGTATCAAATACAGCCCAGCAACTTCTAGTGTTTTCCAACTCATAAAAAAGGACAGCTTTTGAGGAGTGTTTTTTTCCAAGGAAAAACAACTATTATATCCATCATTCCCTTATGAAATTTCTTAGTGAAGAAAATATAAATACATGGACCCATGAACATTTCCAACTATGGAAGCAATACTCAATCAATACAACTTACCCATTCTGGGTTGAGTGGAACACCTTCTGCGAAGAGTAATGGGAGAGCGGTACAATCATCTCCTTCATATTATTAGCAAGCCACAATTCTCTCTATATTATCCACTACTATACACCTCTGGAATTAATTATATAGTGTGTGTGTTGAAACCAGACCAAATCAATATAATAGATTGATAGTGGGGAAATGTAACTTACTTTTATTGTGACTCTCACATTGTGTACAGCATACATTGAGCATGAATAATTACTAGAAATTAGCACCTCTTGAAGCAAGTATTACTCAAGGAAATTATATGATACTGAAAGAGTATCATTTCTAATGAACACCCTCTAATGATACATTTAGAGACACAAATATGCAACTATAAATGAAGCAAAATTGTGAGATATGATAAAATACTATGTGGGAGAAAAATATAAGAGGGGAAGGAATAATCCTTGAAGAGTTTTCATAAGAGACAGACAAATAGAGACAAGGGAAGAAAAACGGAACACTTTTTCTACATTCTTCTGCTCCCGTCCTTCCTGTGTGGGTCATGTTTGTGTCATCGATCGTAGTTTGGACAAGCTGTTACTCCATGTCAGTGGTTGAAACTTATCCTGGTTTAGTGATTCAACAAAAGCACCACCGGAATGTAGACAGTCCGTCTTCCAAGTTCCAGAGTCCGGTGCAGATTGTGGCTCAACTTGGCAATATTCTGTCGTCATCCTCATCATCGTGCTATGAACTGATCAATCTCACTGAAACGGACTTGAAGACCGGACCCGCTCCAGGTCCTTCTCTACTTTCGGTGAGTACGTACATTTCCATGACATTTAGCCGTTGTCAAGTGTGTCAAGTCTCTGTCGTAAATCCAAGTCTCTAAATGTATTTATCGTGCTGTTTATATTTTTCTCCCACTCTCTCTTTCTTTCTGCTTAAGCCCCCCCCCCGCCTCATGAATTATAGGTGAGAGTGAAAGTTCTTAGTAGTGGTTGCGTGGGCAAATCAAAGGATTTTCATTTATATGGAACCAGTCACAGGAATATGACATATGACCATGCACCGTCCTGTAAGATCGTAGGAGTAAAATTATAGGTATGAGCTCTGTAAATTGAGACCTGTCAAAGGGATGCAATCAGTCTTTTAAGTGCATTTACATGGAGTTTCACATATCCATTGCTTCATATTAAAAATTCAAGGTTATATTTCTTGGGAAATTCTAAATTCCAATAAAAATATATCCAGAAAAATTATATCACAAGCTCTCTCCAGAAATCTGGTGTAGGCAGGGAAAGCCAGTAATTCACATCTAGGCTGAACGGAAGGGAAAGATAGTGATAATTATTAGCTCTCAAAGTAGTGAAAGCAATATGTGAAAACTACTGAAGGTTATTCCAATGTGAAAGCTACACTTGATGAAACTTATTGGTTTTGTTGTTATATTTCAAAGGGAAAAGTATGAAGAAAGGGAGGAAGTGAAAGCCATGGTGAATTCAAAACCAAAGAGAATATTTATTTCAAAGGGAATGTAATAAACTCTCAGCAGGAAATGCTAAATCTGTTGATTTGAAGCTCTTGCAGACAAAGCCTAGAGCTCAATTGCAAGAGCAAAGGCTTACAACTCCTAAAAGTACACTTGCTTTTAAAGTGGGATGAAATAGAGAGAGAGAGAGAGAGAAAGCTAAAGGGAGAGATGTTGAAATTTCTCTAATACACACACTTGACAAAGTACATGTATTTTGTTTGTAAATTTCTCCTCTAATTTTCCCACGGATTTCTTTTTGGATACCCTCCCTTCTCCCTGTGGTTCTTTTCATAAAATAATGTTTTAAGGGAAAACGATCAAGAGAATTTTTTGGATTGGCTGGTCATTTTGGGAGTAGAGGGAGTAATTTGAGGCGTATGTACAGTATATATAGGATGAGTTGAAGAGAAAGTAAGTGGGGTAGGATCCTTCCTTTGAAGAGTTGACTCAGTTAATAATAATATTTGGCCTTATATGATTAAACTTTGCCCATTGAAATTACTTTTATGGGCTCATCAGACGGTCGTGGTGGTGTGCTTGATTCACTTGTGCCGCCACTTCCCGCATTTCCCTATCTACCATAATCAAATCTTATAGTACCTAGCTTTTTCTCTCTATTGTATTTATATTGTAGAGAGTACATATAATAATATATACTTGAGTCTTTAAGAGGCAGAAGGAAATGTTTGATGCAGTTATACATGAATGGTATGGTGCTTCCATAAAAGAGCTTGAGTGTACATAATATTAATGTGTAGCAGAATCCCTTGCCACATTGCCGACATTGCTCCCACCATATCCCATACCGATTTTATGACGATCCTTTTGCTTTCCCCATTGTAATTTCCATTTCCATGGGCCTTACTATCTCCCCAGACTATACCTCGAGAGTCTTTATCCAGTCATAAGCGTCCAATTCATTCCCATCATTCATTACAATTCAGAGGGTAATCCGGGGGAGAACACAATGGAAATCCTTTTTAATCTCCCATTAATATCTCAGCTCTCGGGACTAATTTCCCTCTGTGTCTTACCCCGCAACCCAGCTCTTTCCCTCACCGGCTTAACTATAACCAAAATGCTTACTACGTAAAGGAATTTTCTCTCTCCCAAATAATAATAATTCATACCCTTCTTAAACAACTCTCACCTTCCTCCTTTGATTCTTCCTCGAAATATACATACTAAGCTACTCATGTTTATTCAAATATTCAAGTACCTGCCTACCTCAAAATACCCTTCCTTCCAATAGTTTCTCTATTACATAGCAAAGTATAAGTGAAAGTCATCTCATTTAAAAGTTACTTGACAATAAAGCTCATATATGTGAATCTACACATTTAGCCAGGAGCATATATCCAGCTGGTTAAACAAAATTCCCTTGAAATGTTTCCCTTAATTTGGAAATCCCTGAAAGGACTTGTTAAAACATTAAATAAGCATTGTAGAGTCATGGGAAGAGGACAAAAGTTCCAAGGGCGTGGTTATTTAGAAGGCTTTGATTTACAAAATGGGAAAGGTCCAATGTTGGAGTGAGATTTCATTTAAAAACACAGTATGTACATATAGGGATAAAATGGGATGAAGTAATTAGTGTTGAGTGAGTGTGTGAGTGTGTGTGTGTATTTATTTTGTCCATGGAATAAGCTCACACTAGTTTTTCCCTCCCTACAGTACTAATTCCAAATGTTTGACATATCCGAATTTCAGAACCGTTCATGTGGAGAGGAGGAAGTGGCG
>JAQFXU010002669.1:0-19502 GCA_034693705.1 Spatulosminthurus flaviceps
TTCCGAGTTCTATCTCAAGTTACGTATCTAATTTACTGCATCACAACATTCATATATTTCTTTGTCTTCTCATTTGATCTTGAAATTGACCCCATAGCAAGAGCAATGGGTCTGTACAATGCGTTCTTGCTGGGACATTTTGTTTTTGCCTTGTACACACTTTGTCATCATTGTGATAGTGTGAAAGAAAAGGTAGTAAATAATTTAGTATTTCTACAATATTATCATTTTAATATTTATTATGTGATTTTATATTGAATTTTTAAGAAATTATGTCAAAATGTTATTTCAGGTGTTGGAGCTATTTGATGCTGTCAGTGTGAGCGATATTAGGCCGGAATAACAGGCACTTTTAAGCAAGATTGCTTCTACTCCTCCCGAGATTTCTCCTGGAGGATTTTTCACCATAAACAAAAGGTTTTTAACTTCGGTAAGGTCAATCTTAAGGTTTCCCCTACATATTTTTGTGATGAACTGGAATATGAGATAATTTTAAGCGGAGTGTTTAAGCTAAGCCATGTCTTGGTTTGTTAATAAAAATGGCTGAGATTTGTTTTTATTGACTGCAGGTTACAGCCACGGTATTCTCATATTTTATAATTTTGGCACAATTCAAGCACTGACTCTTTTCCAATTCTCTTCCAAATGTTTGCTTCAAGGGTGGATGAAGCAATCTAATAACAACTAGCAAAGAATTATGGATTTAAAAAAATGTAAACAGTTGACACCTTGGAAGAGCGAAATTTCCTTGCAACATGCAACACTATATCATTTTCATCCGTGGCCTACGCCTCCTTCGTGGCTCCTGCCCCCATGCTCCGGATCTCTGTACCGTATAAATAAACTTTTTAAATAGTGCAATTAAGAACTTCACCAAAGCAACCTTTGTGTTGTAAAAATATCTGGAGCAAGACCACATTAAATGAAAATCCTCAAAATGAGGCTGAATTTATTAATACAGCATACATATTGGATTTGTATTTTATTTCAAGGTCCTTAGGCTTTCGCCCATGACCCATTCGACCATGATAACATTCTAAACAATTTGCCTTGAAATTTAACGCATAGATTTAACGCATTCGTGTCAGAAATTAATTTCAAAATCAAAAGAAAACTGTTAGGTTTTAAACCATGTAACATTTTCAAGCTTTGAAATTCAATGATCCATAAATGCATAAGCAGCTGGGCCACAAATCCTACCAAATCTTTGGTAATAATAATCATGATCAGTTAAGTTACAATGACATTTCATCCATTGCTAGTAAATCTTTGAAAAAAATTCTATGGCTGGGTCTAATTACTACAGATTTTGTGCACATGAATAGTTTGTGCGAATGAATATGCAGAACCGATGCACTCGATGTAGTATTATCAAATTGTTTGTGCATGCTTAATCTACAATAATTTGAACGCCATATTTTATTTGAAAAATTAAAAGAATTTTGTAATAGAAATAACTATTACTATTTTTTCTTGAATATTATTTATTCTGATCATGATCGCATGGAAATATTGGAATATGGCTTGCATTGATAACTTAGGATTTGAAATATTAATTTAAAAATTATTAATAATTATCCCTTAATCCATTCTACTGGTTTCCTTCATACCAAAACAATAATATTTTCCAACTAGCCATGCCATGGAAAATGTGAGGGATGAGCCAGGGAAATGCCCGAGTGGTACTGAGCAACTCAAAAATGCCAGTATGGAAATGGAGACCCGAGACGCCTGATTCTTGTTATCGCTAGTTGTAAGGTTCTCTTTTTGTGGTTTCGTAACAATCAAATCTTTGTTGCACAACTCCGTATCGCAGTAGCACTCTGCTTTGGCAAAATATTCATCGTCCGTATCCGAAATCATACAGCCTTTGGCATGTGCCCCGTAACACTTTTTCAGTACGCTTCCGCTAACAGTCTCACCAGTGTAGCATGTTTCAGCGTCAGGGGGAGTACATTCCACCACTTTTTCTTTTCCTCCACAGGGAGGGTCCCCTGCATCAGTATCTCCGCATTGGTAGCATTTTAAGGCGGAGGAGGTTTCTGAGAAATTGGAAGGTAAGGAAAAAGTTTCAAAAATTAAAATATTTCAATCCCACGGAAGTCATCATTGTGTTTAACAAATGCAATGTGAAAAAAACCGGGTTTTACTAAAGAATGCAATTTTTGTTCAAGTTTTGGTAATTTTACCCAAGTTCCAGATCAAGATGATACAGACCATCCAAGAGAGATTCTCTCGGCTTAGAGATCTGAGAGAGAGAGGGAAAACGGATGGAGTTAGTCTTTCTATTACGAGGGAAATCATTCTCAAATGATTGGGCTTATTTTATTAATGAGTACAAAAATAGACATATGAATGGCTGAATATGAGTACCAAACCAACTAATTCGAATCTGCTTTAATAAATTAATATTAACGTCGTTAATACGAGCTTGCTTTTTTGCGCAGGCGAATCATTCAAAACGGGAATATTCTACTTCTTGCGGGTCATAAAAACCATCTTCGTAAGATTTAATGTAAAATTATTTAATTCTTCACAAAAGTTGTAGTGATTTTGTGGGAAGCAACGCAACCCTTTCTATTATCATAATTATTTTAGCAATAATGCTGTAAAAATAGTATTTTTGAATCACAATAGTTGTTATTTTTATCTTATCAATCTCAAAAGTATTTTTAGAAAGAATCGCGCGCGTGAGCGGAAAAAGCAAGGCAACTAAAGCAAGAATAAATAATAAATAAAGTAAAATGTATGCTTACATTCAGTGAATTACAATCAACTTCAAATTCCTCAAAAAATGGATACATTATTTGAAATAACGCTAAAAATAGATGTACAATTTATCCAAAATTTGAAAGACTTAAATAGGATCTCACAGATTTAAAAACGTCTCCAAAATTTTGAAAGAAGATAGTGTTTTATGTCACCAAGAATTCCTCTGAATAGTCTCAACCATACACACTCTTAACAAATGCTAAACAATTGCCATGTCTCATGTGTAATAACCTTAGCAATGATTACAAGATCACACAGGAAAGTTGTAGTATATTTATTACACCCGAAAATAAATAGTAGGAAGTTAGCGCAACTGTTTAAGTATTTCCCGAATAAAACCAATAGCATTTATAGAACGTGTAAGCCAAAATTTTACATGTAAAATTGTCAACTATAAATGCTTGAGATGATTCGATAAGTTTTATACGTGCCAAGTGTAAAAAGTTGCGCTAACTGTAGAATAATGTTTCTTAATATTTTTTATTTTTTGTTTCATGTTGTTAAAAACTTTATTCCCCGTTGAAATTTGGGTCTGGTTTTGTTTTTCTTGATTTTTCGAAACCTTTTCAATTTTTGCCATCCCAAATATCCGATTGTATTTGAAGGGCTAAGTTTTTGGTGAGAAAATCCGGTTTTTGTTTTAAAAATTTGTCCTGTGACTGAAACATTTGAGCCGGGTTCAAGTTGTGATTGCATTTCATGTAAATGCCAGGAGGACAATTGTGCTCTAATTTTCCATCAAAATTGAGCCGGATTTACTAGTTATGCCATGCAAAGTGTAGTAATTGAGAAAAAGGATAAGTCTAGAGCAAAAAGAATACATGGTATTGAATCAAACCGCAATGAAAAAGCCCCTAAACCACAAATGCACCACAGTTGAGATTTAACAATTTAACGAGCTCATCAAGTGCAAATATTAAAATCATAAAATAAAGACAAAAATTTTCATGGAAATCAGAGTCTAAAATTAGAAGAAATATTCTTGCAATTTTATGGACGTAATTTCTTGGCTAATCTTTGACAAATATATACGCACGTTTTAATACACGGCGAAGAATGCGTTTGGACCAAGTTGAGGAGAATCTTTAGTCCCGATAATTCCCAAAAGATCCGGGACAATTAAAACATCTCTGACCGTCAGGTTAAAGGGAATTTGATGAAAATTTGACGTCAGTAAATTGTGATAATGATAATTCACAATAATTGTGTCTAAGCACTTTATTTCCAATTTTCTTTTTACATTGGTATTGGTCTTAGAATTTGCCAAGACGATCCGCCCATGAAAGGTGAACCACAAGAATGATTAAAATTGGTATAAAATGGGCCAGTGCTCGGTGTAAATCTTCATAAAATTTTCACAGCTTCACTCACTAACACTGAGTTTCTACAATACCATCCAATCAAATTGCTACCACTTTTTTCCGAAACCCTATTTTAAAATTTTCTATCGTAAATAAAAAAAAGTCTCAAAAGAACTTTTAGAAAATTATTTAAAAATTTGCAAAACCTAGTTTACCAGCATGAATTTTAACGCCCTCACCGTTTTCACCACTATTGCTCTTCTCTCTGTAATTTCTTCAACCGACGCACGCCCGTCGAGTTCTGGGGATGGGGACCTCGTAATTCACCATTCCAAAAATTTCCTTGGAAGTAAGTGACTATTTGGGGTAGATATTTTTACTAAATTTCGTCCATCCCACCCGTACAGTTTAGAGGATTTTAATAATATTTGGTTTTTTACAGCCCCAATCACTTACAAGCTGGACACATCTGAGCCCGGCAGTTGCACACAAATCCAGGGCAGGGATCAGAAAAAGATTGAATCCTTCAAATCCAAATTTAGTTGCATTAAGCTCTGCAAAGATGTGAAATGCACCGAGTGCAAAACGTATCATGAGCCAACGGAAGTAAAGGACCTAACCAAGGATGTCGCTCACCTTAAAGGAAATCTTGTGGCTTTCAAAACTTGCAATGAGAAGAATGTTGAGGAAAAGATTCCCACTGATTCAATGGAGGAAGAACCTGAAAATTCCAAGGAGCTCGTCGAAACTCTCGGTTATCTATTTTCCCTGTTTGGATTGTAAGAAATGTTAAGAGGAGGCCAGAAAAAAAAACTTTTCTAGGCTCAAAACCACAAAATATTTGACATGAAATAAATGTTCAGTTAAAAAAAGTGTCGAAGAATGATCACAGTCTATTAAACATGATAATAATGGAAAAGGAGCTCACAATCAGATGAAAGCATGTTTTGGTTTCATAACTACATAGAAGTTTTTTCAGGATTACGGGAATATCATTTGAAAAATTTCCCGCCTTTAATCATTGTCATTGAAAATTTAAAGTGTTTGAATAAATATTTAATTAAAAAAATATTTCCAATGTAAGAACCGTTTTCCTTTTTCCTCACGAAAATTTATCAAATCTTAGTCATGAAAATGGTCAAGTTCTTTTAGTTGCCTAATTTCCATTGAAAATGCCCAGTTGACAATGCCGTCCTGAACTACATCTTTGTCAAATTATTTTTTGGAATTATCACTTGAGCCTTTAATATTAAATCAATATGGGAATTCAAAAATACAACATCCTATAGAATACCAATGCAATGTCTATTATTGTGGAAAATAGTCTCCATACAAAACCACAACCGGAGGTCAAACTTATGTAGCTTCCTCATTTGCAAAAGTCCTCATATTTTTTGGGTGTTTTATAGATGGGAAATTTTGGTAAATGGCAGTCCACGTGATTTTAGCTCTTTCTTTACTGACTTTTCTGGAAATCATAAGAAGATTTCAGAATCATTTCCTCGTTTCAGCAACTTAAGGCATATTTTTCCAATTGAAAGGAATTTTTTCAATAATGCAATGGACAAAGTTTTTAAATTCCAATTTTTGTAGCCATTGTGGTAAATCCTGGTCTCGTCAGCTTCAATAAGGAAGGTTAAGAATTCGAATGATATTATTGTTTCTTCCTCTAACCCCTATCATGTACATGAGACAATATTGAAGCCAATTGTGATAATAAATGGAAAATGTTATGCAAGGGAAATGTGGAAATGAAGGATATTCTCAGCGCAATGTTTTCTACTCAAGCAAAGGTTTGTACTTTTGTGCTCTTTCTTGAGTGTATTTCTCACATCCACGTGCTACTTGCCTTAGATTTGGTAAGGTTTTGACTCATTGCATCAAAATTACCAAAATTAATGTGTTAATCGCACAAATTTATTACATATTTAGAATCAAGAAAATATTTACACAAATTATCATACACCTTTTCAGATTTTTTAACGTTATATTGACGATATGTGTGCATTGAAAAATACAAAGGAAATCATGAGTTAACCACGAAACCACTAAAATAGCTCACTTCCTTAGTATGTAAATAAAATTATTCATCCTCTTTAGAGCTGCGATCGGGTCAGGTAAAATCCAATCCTGACCATGAACATGACTTGACCATGAAATCTCAAGTATATTTTCTATTAAACTTGAACATGACATTTCATGGTCAAGTAAATATTGCCAAGTTTCAAGTTCAAGTATTCAAGTAAAATTAATAGAACCTGAACATGACAAGTAACACATGGTTCGGCTAAAATTGGTCATGAACTTGACCATGACTTGAACTTGAACCCGACATGACTTTTCATGCTCTTATTATTATTAAAGTCAATGATCGATACTCAGAGATAAATATTCAGCAGAAATACTTCAAACTTCTATAATTAACTTACGAGCAAAAATTACACTTATAAACCCCCGTCTCAACAAAAAATTCAAAATGGTTATGAACAGGGGACCTTCTGTTTGTAGAGTTGTCCTTGGTTGAAGTTCCTTCGGAATTTACAGGTGCTTCAAATGAGCTCATTTTGTCAAATTGTCAATTTTTAAAATTTAATTCTTAGGGCCGTATTCATGTGACACACTAATACTAGCACTAACACTAGCAATCCCGTGAGTGAGTGTTGAGGCATGAGTGAGCGTGTGAGTCTCCTTGGTATTCAAACCTCCACTCACTAAAAGAACCACTCACCCTAAAATGAATGCTTAAACTCACTATATGCTCTTAGGGTGAGTGCTGACTTTTAAATCAAAGTTTTGTATGAGTGAGTGTCGAATCTGGTCACCAAATCGGTGACTAGAATCATCACTCACTATTTTGAGTGTCCTCATCGACTAACCCTCAAAAAGTAGTGAGTCAGGTGCCAAATTTAGTGTTGAATACGGCCCTTAGAAAGAACTAAACTTAGTAGTCACGAAACCTTTTGCAGTGCTACTATTCGATATCAATTCCCAAGTGGAACACATGAAGGGATAAAAAACGTGAAATAAACTTGAATTTCCCACCGACAACACGTGGTTAAATTGCACATGTGTGGGATTTAACTACTTGAACTTGACCATGAAAATACAAGTTCATGTTCATGGTTTCCTGCATCCTGACTTGAACATGAACTTGACATCTCGTTCAAGTTCCCTGTCGAAACCTGAACATGAACTTGACCTGATGAATAAATTCATGGTCAAGTAACCCCAAAACTTGAACATGACCCGAAATGCTCAAGTAAATTTAAAGATCAACTTGACCATGACCCGAACTTGACCATGACTTGAAAAACACGAGTTTTACTTGACCATGATCGCAGCTCTGATCCTCTTCCGCGAATCCATCCCACTCATTTCTCAAATACAACACGGAGAAGGAAAGGGCGTAGGCTGGAAAGGCAAAATGATCCAAAAATGATGATCGGGTCTTCATAAACTCTTTCGACGTTTCGACTCACGTCAAAACTTCCTTATTACGGACATGTGTATGTTGTGTTTGTGCTCCTTTTATGTTGAAGAAAGGGCCAATTTTGCTCGTCCAATATACCCGTGTAAAAAACGACAGCGAGAATATACAAAAGCTATTCAATTTCCCACGTCCCAGTAATTATACATGCATTACGAATCGCTTTGAACTTTTCTGCTTTGACGTTTATCTGAAATATGAGAGAATTTTACAAAGGAAAAAAGTTAAAACATTAATTTCGACTTTTGCACGTCGAGGAAAAGAAAATTAATTACGCATTTGAGTTGACCACAGAATGGGAAATCACCCGAGTTAATTCCTTTGATTCGTCTACAATGAGCGTCGATCGGCTCAATGGGTTCAGAAATAACCTAAAATACGGGGAATTGGAGGGCTGGCAGGCAAATTCCTTGTGTAAATTAAAAACCTCTTGGTGAGTTGACTCAGTTCTTTCAAGACTTCCCAAGCGTCCTCAAGGTTTTGTACTGGTTTCCGTTCCTCACTTCTCCATATACGTAGCTAAGTATCATTTTTGTGCCATTGTTAAAAGAATCAAATTTTGAAAAAAATGAATTCCTTGCAAATAGTATTTGTTCCAATGTTCTTTGTGAGCATTTCTCCGTTGTTTGATGTGGCCTTAGGGGAGGAAGCACGGGAGAAATTGGGTAAGCGGAGAAGATTCGTGGGTGAAGATGAATTTGAAACGGCCTAATTTTATTGGAAAATTTCAACAAATGTTTCATCCTAATTTTTATTATGTTTTAACGGAATTAGGGAGCATGGGCTACGAGTGGGAGGCGATTCAAGAGCAGGTACAAAAATACTCTGTACAAAACGAGTATGCAACCTCGCAAGGTGGTTGGTTGGAGACTTACAAGCGTGAACAGAAGAAGAAGCAGACGAGGGGAAACAACTGCCTATTCACTTTGCTTGAGGAAATAAAAGGTTTAATTTAATTAATTTTACATTTTCAAAAATATTATTTTAAGCATTGGTTCTCATCGAGAGAATATGAGAAGCCAATGCAAATCAACGTCCAAAAAACCCTTAAAAACTGATCCAATTTTGTTGTAACGCTTCACATTTGGTCTCTTCGAAAATTTCTACGAGACCTCAAAAAATCTTCCTTTCACTTAATCGAACTCTTTAGCCTGAAACTTGAGAAACAACAATTTCCTGCCTCTCCAAGTTTTTTTTACAAAATCTCCCCATATGTATATTTAAACAGGGATTAAATTTTACGACTATTTTATTCATATGAAATGTTTAGTTATTGCAGAAAAAATTCTTCAAAATCCTCACGCAAAGCTCTTCACCGAAGCGGACAAATCTGGTAAGAACAAAATTCAAAAATTCCAATCTGATTTTGCCGGAAAAATATTTAAATATTAAAAGTCTATCAGTTTTGAACGGACACGTTTTGGAATGACTCATTTTTGAAAAAGTTACAAACTAAATAATGGATGTTTCCAGGCCACGTCGTGGTCTATGATTTCAAATCCCACGAAAATTACGAAGGAGGGTGCTTTAATTTGAGGCCAGGTCATTGGGAAAGAATTAAATCAGTGGACACGGAGGGAACCTGTGTTCGTTTGTTTAGCGGATATGCCTGTACAGGGTGGTCACAAGCAATATATCCGGGAAGCCCGATCATCCCTGATGCAAAGTTAGAAGGCGTTGAGTCTATCGGTCCTTGTGTCCCCAACGAATTTGAACATTCCGCCATCATCAAATCAACTCCCCCTCAACTGGAAAAACTCCCTTTAGCCCTGGAATCCTTCGCAAATATCCCGGATTTAATTGGCGACGCTGACACTCGATCTGAAACTTTCATTTCCGTGGATACGGACTCAAATCCCGTGTGGAAATATTTACTAGGACCCGGAAATCGAGTTGAAGCCTTGGTCGGTTGGATTTCTCCACGTCACTTGAAGTCTCCGGAAATCGCTGAAAATGCACGAATTGCAGGACTCGAGCAAAGTTTCTATTCTAAACTGGAACTTGGAAAACGTGACGAGCCTGGTTTTGCAATTCCATTGGAACTTGGCGGCCCCGCACATGAATTCTACAATGTTTTCCCTCAGAACAGGAAGCAGGCGGTTATTTTCAGAGGAAAGATCATCCGTTGGGTGAAGCGGTGGCTCACAGACCACCCTCAAGGCGGTGTGTCGTGGCAAGTAAATTTTGTTTTCAAAAATTCCAATACAACGCGCCCATCTGGAATCTGGTACAGTGGAAGTCAATCAAATACAAATATTATTAAGGAACCATTCTATAGTTACGTTCCAAATGGTCCTTAGAGGGTCGAACGTATATCTCTTAATTTATTGTTTTTAATTAACCGCTTAATAATTTTTAATTCCCTTGTGTCATAAAATTTGGATAAGTAAAAGTTTTAGTTTTCCAGAAACAAAAACATTGAAATTCATTTTTAAGGATTTAGTGGGTCGTTGTAATTGCGAATGCGTTCAAGACAATAAACCAGTATTAATAGTGCCCAGTGGGTTCCAGGGTTTCCGAGTTTATAAGGTTTCCGGGTTTGTACATTTTTGGCAACTCATCTCCAGATTTTTGTCCATTCGGGCTTCGGATTTAATACCGGGTTTATTCCTCAAATGTCACAATCGTGAAAGTTTATAGTTATCGTACTTTTGGTTTTAGACAATAAGTATGAGGGGAACAATGCAAATAAAACTTTTTGAAAATTAAATTCAGACTTAATCTAGACAATTCAATTCCTCTTATAATTAACTGTTGAATATTCTGTCGAGAACATTTCCTAAATGCCAACCACAAGAAGTATCAATCCATGTATAATAATTCAGGCTTAGAATACAAACTTTTTCACAGTGGCCGTTGTAATTTAAGATGGTCAGTTAAACCAAATGTTTATTTATAGGACTGTTAGCTCATAATGAATGCGATTTTCCTGCTCTTGTGGTTTTCCATAAGGAGAGACCTTGTAATATTATTATTATACGCAGACTTATGACAAAACAAAAACTACCAGTCTCTCTCTCACAATTCACAGGAACACTCGTAACCTTTTTCCTCTCATATTATTGAGCGTCTAACATATTCATCCAAAGCCCAACAATCCACGCTGACCAGGGTGAGTACTAAAAAATAGCTTGCATTAGTTGTTTCACATTAAATCCCAAATATTTGATATTTTTGTGAAGAACGAAAAACTTTAGATTTTACAAGCTCCAAAAAATAAATAAAAATATAAACATTAAGGTTTCCTTGCACAATCAAATCCTGTAAAATCAGTGAGAAATTATTTTCCTGGAAGTTTTTTACATTGACAACACTCAGATTTTTACAAAACACAATAGGCTTTTTTCCCCTTGTGGCTCAGTTCATTTTGGACCAAATTCGAAGTGTATTGTTGAAAATAGGGAAAATAATTTTTTAAAGCATAATTACCATCTACATCGTTTTTGAAAATTTTGTCTCCCTATGTTTACCATAGGGGCTATGGACGGGCTCTAAGTAAGTGTAATTGCTCCCAACGTAACTTAACGTCGGACAATCTTTTTTTGAATATCCTGAGTTAAAAAGTGTTTCGACATAGTAACTCGCCAAAATTGAAAAAAGTACAAAAAATTATGGAGATTTTTTTAGACTGGTCAAGAATTGCTTAAAATGTTGTATGGCTATAATGATAGCTAATTAAGCAAACTAAACTGTTGGGGTGGACCTATTTTTTACACTATGATGATTGCCTTGGATTTTTATGTGCGTCATTTCTGTACGGGTAGTGGTTTTTAAACAATTAAATGGTATAATTGTGCTAAATTTCCATCCAAAACATTTCCATCGTAACAGTGTTTAGCGACGGTCATGCATAACGCGGGCAAAATCGGGGATTTTCGGTTTTTTACGGCAACCAAAATATCTAACAAATCACTTGGTGGATTTCATTCAAATTTTCCCAATTTTGTATAAGATATTGTAAGAAAATATGAGTCTTACATGTCTAATTATTAGTCTATGGAACGACACTTTAATATAATATTATATGACTGGGGAATTAGAGATGCGTTGTGAGAGGGGAAAGTCAGTCTGAGTCCATGATATGTGTATATGAGGTGGGGAGAGCCGCAAAATTAGATGTGTACAAGACAGGAGATGCCAGACGACTGTTACAGTTTATTAGTAACTATGCTCCAAGGTGACATTGGGAGGTGGCATAGTACATGAGGGTAAGGGTAAATCATAGATTTACCCTTACAATATCATTCTCCGGGAAAGCTTTTTGCCAAATTTTGAAATTAGAATTTTTACCCCGCGAAATTTGAATTTTTGAAGCAAATTGACGAGCATCAAAAAGAAATTTGACCCACGGTAAACTGTCAAAAATCGTCAATCTGAAAAAATCGCTCTTAACAAATGCGAAACAATCGCCATGTCTTAGGTTTAATAACCTTAGCATTGGTACCAAGATTACACAGAAAAATTACAATATAATTATTACGCACACTTAGTATGCAGTATGCGCCACGGGTTCGGGTGTAACCCGAGTTTTGGGTACGGAAACGGGTTTGGGACCGTTTCGGGTAACTACATTTTAGAGACCCGGTGATAATGGGACCGGATCGGGTTCCATTAAATTTGGAACCCGAAATCCGGGAACAGAAACTTATGGGAACGGGTTCGCGATTTGTTAAATAAGGTGACTAACACACAAAGAAATGGAAAGAGGAAGAAGCAGCTTCTACTCAAGGTATCAAACCGAGTACACAGGAGATTTTTGGACGATTTTCTAAAAATAACAATAAATGCAAAAAAATAAGCTCTAATAGAGATGGGACAATGATGAATTTATTTTTGCCAGTAACATACTACATGAATAAACAGCTAGGCCAATCAAAGGTGTTGTTCTGCCCAAAAAATAATGATCAGTTACTCAAATTTGAAAAACCTGATTCCCGGTGAGAATATTTTTCTGTTCCATATTTTCCTTACATAACTTTTTCCTTTATTGCAATTATTAGCTTCTTTTTTCTCATGCACATGACTAGAAAGAGGAAATTATATGTATATTCCTATATCTTTCTTATTGGAAAGACATGAAGATTTATCACTAGAGGTACAAAAATTGGATTTTAAAATCTTCGTCCACTTTTAATTATAACAAGGAAATAGCCATTCACATAGGTGCGAATGAGAATGTCATCAGTTCTTTTTTCCAAGGAAAAAAGGTACTTGTTATTATAATTTTTTTTATCAATCTTTGCAACTTTGTGTAAAAAAATGTCCAGTAAAATCAGGGGGTTGTTCTTTTTGCTTTACAACACGTAATGTACACATACGCCCAACCCTTGCCATCATCATCCTCATCATCATTCAGACCATGAAGCTACGTAATGTAAAACAATAAAAATCTATAGCTTAATAAGATTTGTTTGGAAAATGTACATAGAACGTTGATACTGGAGAAATTTAAGCTTCTCAGAAGTTTCCGTTGATTCAGTTTGAATACTTTGGACAATTTTGCTCAATTTCTTGTTCTTAGTTGCAAGGTTTGAATGCGACAAAATGTTGGTTGGTAAGGTCGTTTTCTTCCCCTGCTTTCGGAGTACAATTCATGCACTTGATATCTGTACAGATTTTAATGCAACTCAGTGTGGATCTGAAGGATAGTATCTTGTTCTGAGCACTCTTCAAATCAATGCAGCCGCTTGTAAGGAAAGATGTTGGACCTGTAAACAATATCCAGTGCTATTAAAATGTTGCTACACTCTCAACTACAACAAAATGAGAAATTACCAAAAAATAGTACTACTTTTAACCACATACTTCCTACATAGTTGACAAAACGCCAAAGCGAGATTTCTCCAACGTCGCGGCGTGTTCGTGGGGCTCCTTCCGTTGACCAAATCCCAGGCGCCAGAGCAACAATGGTAAAAACATAGAGGGCGTTAAAATTCATGTGGGAAAATTTGGTTTTGAAAATTCTCAATTAATTTTACAAAATTCTACACTTTTGTGTTTGCAATTGAAAGTTCTAAAGGGTTGGAAAAAGGTGGTAGAAATTTAGTAGAAAGGTATTGTTGAAATTGTTGATGACTGAAGTTAAGAAAATGTTATGAAGATTTACGCCGATCACTTGCCTATTTTATACCAATTTTAATCATTCTTGCGGTTCATCTTTCATGCGCTTTCCGACGAAACTTTCTAACGAAATTCTATGACCAGTGAAAATAAATCTAAGTTCCGGTTCTTGAGAGCAATTATTGAAGACAAATTTCTTTGAAAGTATTGCAATTAAGCATAATCATAATTTCTGACGTCAAATTGTCATGCAATTCCTTTTTATCTGACAGTAAGAAAAGTTTTAATTGTCCCGGATCTTTCTGCAATATTCTGTACAAAATAATCTCCTCAACTCCGTCCCAACGCTTTCTTCGTGGTGCGTTGAAACGTGCGTAAATATATATATATATATAGCTTAGGATTAGCCAAGAAATTAGATACGTAAAATGGCAAGGGAATTTTCTCTAATAATAGACTGGTATGTTCATAGAAAATAATTTGTGATAATTTTAATTATTTTGATATTTACATTTGAACTTGTTAAATTGTTTGTTTTTCAGTTGTGGGTGATTTGTGGTTTGGGGTTTCATCATTGCGGTCTTCTTCAATGTTTTCCATTCATCAGCTCTCGTCGTTCTCATAGAATTTAGTAGATCCGGTTTATAAACAGTTAGATCGAATCTTCCCGTACGTCTTGAAGAAAATATAAACAACTTATAGAAGACACCAACGGGTGAAAATTTTACACGTGAATTTTTGGTAAAATTTAAACATTTCTAAAGGTTGGTTTTACACGGAACAATAAATTTGGACGCTACTAAAAAAGCGTCGTCTTGGTTGATATATTTTTTCACAGAAATGGGATACGAAGACGGAACAACGATTTGGCTTGGAGTGTTTTAAAATTCCCTATGAACCGCAAGCCACAAATATGATATAAATTGGTATAAAATGAACTTGGTAATTTCTATCCTATGGGTTACTTCTGTCATGACATTTTTCACCCATAATTTTTTCCCGCAATTCCTGCAATAATTTCGACTGGAATTTTAAGCGTGGAAATATCTTCAGGTTACTTTTAACCTGGCAATGGCAGATAAATTAATTGTCCCGGATCTTAGCAATTTGACTAAAAATGGGAAGGAAACAGGCTGTTATTTTCAAAGGAAAGATCGTCCCTTTGGTGAAGAGCTGGCTTGTAGACAACCCCGATAATTGGTTGTACTTTACCCTTAGTTTTATTTTAAAAAAATTCCAATACAACGCGCCCATCTGGGATATGGTACTGGGGCAATGGAGATTAAAAAATATTCTATGGCTACGTTCCAAATTAATAATATAGGAAAGGAGGAATAGCTCCACTTTTATTTTTAGTAATTAATCCTGGGATACTTTGTAATTATTGTCGTGTTTTATTTTATAAAACTTATAATAAATAAATTATTTGGTTTTCCAGATACAAAATCATAATTACTCAAATCGGGGTAAATCAAAATAATCAATTTACTACAAAACTGGTAAAATGGTCGAATAATCTATGCAAGGAGTAATTAGGTATAAAAGCATATATTTTCCCCTACTTTGCAAAGAAGTTGTTGAGGTAAAATTTTGTAGTAAAATTCCTGGAGGATAAAATCGTGAAGCGCCATACAAACTATTACTTATGCTAATATTATGTTAAGCCAAGCTTAATTAAGGCATTTTCAGCCCATAAAATAAAATGAATACGTGAATTATAAATGGACATTTCCGTATAATGCTGGCATTTAATTTACCAATGCTTAATATGTACAAGAGCTCGATAAAAAAACCACAACTCGCGGTTGAGTTCAGTTCAGTCCGACATTATTAACGTTAATTGACCTTCCTCACTTGTAAAGTTATTTTATTTAAATCCGTAGGTTCACTGCGGTCATAATATCATAATGATGTCTTTAAATAAATTCGTAGTCAAAAAATCCAATTTCAGAATTCTTCAATGATTCAAAGAAAAATCAGTTTAGCCAGTTGTTTAGCCGGATCTACTAATACGTCATGAAAAACTGTAGTTATTGAGAAAGAAGACATGTCTTGCGCTAATGAATGGTAAGCATTAAAGAAAACCACAATGACGATGCTCCGAAACCACAAATCCCACAGTTGAAAGACAAACAACTTAACAAGCTCAAGTATACAAATTCACGTCGTTAAAATGCCCAAAAATTATTTCCTGGATGTCACACTCAATTATTTTTAAAAATTCTGATAGTTTCAACGATCTAATTTCTTGGCTAATCTTAAACAACATTTACGCACGTTTCAATACATGACGAAGAAAGTGCGAGGATGAAGCGGAGAAGATTATTTTGACCAGATTATTTTAAAAAGATCCGGGACAATTAAATCATCTCTGGCCGTCAGGTTAGAGAGAATTGGATGAATTGACCTCAAAACTTATGATAATACGAAATCAAAATTCTGTTCAAGCATTTCATTTGAAATTTGCTCCAGAAGCGGATCTAAGATTTCTTTACACTGGTCTAAGCATTTCCCTAGAAGATCGGTCCACGAAAGGTGAACCACAAGAATGATTAAAATTGGTATAAAATAGACCAATGGTCCGTGGAAATTTTCATAACATTTTCTCAACTTCACTCAACTCAACACTCTGTTTAAGAAATTCCTTGCAATTAAATTGCTACCCTTTTTTCCAAACCCCCCTAAAATTTTCCATTGAAAATACAAAAGTCAAGAATTTTTATAAAATATTTTGAGAATTTTGAAAACCCAATTTTCCAGCATGAATTTCAACGCCCTCTATGTTTTCACGATTATTTCTCTTGTCTTTGTTATTTCTTCAACCGACGCACGCCCTTCCCGTTCTGGTGACGGGGACCTCGAAATTCACCATTTCAAAAATTTCCTTGGAAGTAAGTGACTTTTTTTGCAAACAAACATTTTTAATAAATTTTAGCATTGATTTTTGAATTTCTTCCACTCCTCGTCAATTATTGTGAATTTTTTTAAAAATTTTTTATGTTGTATTTTTTCCAGCCCCAATCAATTACACATTAGACAAATCTACGCCAGGGTATTGCACACAAATTAACGATGATGATCGGAACAAGGTTGAATCCTTCAAATCCGCCATTAATTGCGTAAAACTCTGTGAAGACGCGAAATGCACCGATTGCAAAAAGTTTGAGGGGCCAGTGGAAGTAAAAGACCTAACCCGGAATCACACTCAACTTAAAGGAAATTTTGTGGCTTTCAAACCTTGCAATGAGAAGAAAGTTGAGGAAAATATTCCCACTGATGAGAAAAAGGATCTCGATGATTCTAAACGTGAGCTACCCCAAATATTAAAGAAGTTCTTCGCTTACAAATATCCCCATTTAGTTTTTTCTCTATTGGGAATGCTTTAAAGAATTCTGGCCTCGTAACCTCCACACAGTTTAAAATAAATAATTTGTAATCTAGCTTGAATATTTTTAGAATATTATAGAAATTATTTTAATGCATTTATGTTCATCAATGTTGTCACTTATTGTTAGTAAGTTCAATTATTAGCGTTGGAAACAAATCCGTTTTTTCAAAAATATTTCGTGAATTTCTCCAATTTTGACCCGAAAAGTCATTTTCTTGTTCCTCGTAAAAATGTCCATGGGTAAGTTTGAGTGAGTAATAAGATCTCATATCTTTCAGTAAGGAAGATTCGGGGTTATTAATGTTTTCATTACCTTTCAATTGTCAAGTAAATGGAAGGAAAGTTGAGCTGATCGTGATCAGGGAAAAAGTTATACAAGGAAAATGTGGAACAGAAGAACATTCTCACCGCAATGCTTTTTACCCAAGCAAAGACATGTGTTTTTCTTGTGTGTATTTCTCATATTTCTCACGTCCACACGCTACTAGCCTTTAGATTGGGCACGGTCTTGACTAATCGCATCAAAATTAGCTGAAATCAATATTATGAGCTAAAATATTTACTGCGATTGTTCCTGCCAACTTAATTGAAACCAAATTGCGGAGATAAAAAAGTATAGCACAATTTTTTACCAGGCCTTGATTCGAATCAAATTTTAAGGGAATTCGCAGAATCTTCTATAATGAGTATTACTTCGTTTGTATCTTTTGACATATTTAGCTCAACTGTGTGAAATGAAAGGAAAACTCAAATTTTTTATAAAATTATGAGTTTCCAAAAAAGTGTAATGACGAAAGAATAAATCATTTTCGGGCCCTACGTTACGCTTTTGCAGATTTTTTCAAAATCATTTATTTTGGCAACCCCGCAAAACTGTATCAAAACTATACTCTAATCTCGCGTCCAGTCAAAATTCTAGTGAAAAAATACCTCAACCAATTTTTTCTTCAAGTTAAGTTCAATTCGAATTTGAAGGAAAAATTGAAAAAGGATCAAATTAACCATCAATCTGCAAAATTGCATTAAGCATTTATTTTATAATTTTCTCAAAAGGTTTCCCTAACACTTAAATCTTCCCAAAATTATTTAAATAAATATTTGGATAATTTCCAAGGAACTAGAAGCCCGACGAAAGCAAAACTGGCTGACACACAAAAAGAGGAAAAAATCGGGAACATAATTTTTTCCATAAAATATCTGGGGTTTGTGGGTGTTGGAAAATTCGAAAGAAAAAGTGAGTAAACCACAAAACTGCTAAAATAGCTCAATTCTCGTCAACTTTCTTGGGATTTTTGCACATGGAGGAAAAGTAAATTAATTATGCGGACTTGAGTTGACCACCGAATGGGAAATTAAACGAGTTAATTCCTTTGATTCGTCCACGATGAGCCACAAATCGTTCGATCGGCTCAGAAATAACCTAAAATTACGAGGAATTGGGGCGCTGGGAGGAAACTTTTTTGTACAAATTAAAGACTCCGTGGAGAGTTGACTCAGTTTTTAGAAGCGTTTGGGAGTGTCCAGAAGATTTTACAATTATTTACATTGTCCTTTTTTCATAGCGTAAAATCATTTGTGTTATTTTTACAAGAATCAAAGAACGAGGCAAATTTGTCAAAAATGAATTTCTTGGAAATATTTTTTGTTGCATTTCTCTTAGTTGGCATTTCTCCTGCGTTTGATGAAGCCCTAGGGGGGGAATCGGGTAAGCGGGGAAGATTCGTTGGTGACGAGGAACCTGAAATGCTCAATGTTTATTGTAAACTCCCAAAATGTTTTAATCCAATTTTTTATTATTTTTGACCAAATTAGGAGAAATAGTGTACAAATGGGACACGATTCAAGAACACCTACAAAATTATGAAACCGAAGAAAACGAATACGCAACATCACGCGATGGTTGGTTGGAGATTTACAAGCGGCAGCAGAAGATGAAGCAGACAAAGGGAAAAAGCTGCAAAGTCATTATTTCGAAGGAGGAAATCAAAGGTTTCAACCAGTTAATTTTGTAATTTCAAAAATAATTAAATGCATTGATCCTTAGGGGGAGAATATTAAAAGCGTAGTCCCGTGTCCATTGCCAAAACAACGTGCAAATAAAACCCTTAAAATCCGATCCGATTTTGTTATAATTTTTCACTTTGCTCCTCCGAAACCTCAAAAACTCTTCCTTTAGTTCCTTTCACTTCCTTGAGCTCTTCAACCCTGAACCTAAAAAACCACAATTTCCTTCCTCTCCCTCACGCGCTCTTCCAAGGTTTCAGCTGAAACTTAAACATGTAATAAACTTTAAGGGTTACTTTTTCCGATATGTGAATGCGAAAAACCTTTTCTTCTGGGAATGTGTAACAGTGCTGATGAGTTTGTAGTACTGGCCAAGAGATACACATTGGTGGTGGTTGCAGGGCGGTAACTTTCATAACACGGGAGTTATCGGGTATTTTCGGTTTTTTCAGTTTATCCAAAATTGCTCGAAAACTGGTAAGCCGATTTT